>BQNB010003404.1:0-25758 GCA_026074375.1 Tanacetum coccineum
CACGTATATCGGGCAAAAGCCCAAGTAATCCCGAGCCCGGCCCGTAGAAATACTAAAGGCAAGTAAGCCTTTTAGTCTAGGTATAAATACCACTCTCCATGGATGGAGAGTAGGGTTGGTCATTTGTAACTTTTTCATTTTGCAAGTAATCATCCCATTCTCTCTATTTCTCTCTCTACTCTCTCTCTCTCTACAATTCTTCTCATCTTCTTCCTTAATTTCTTGTTCTTAATTATAAAGTGAAGTGATTTCTTGGATCTTATAGTTTTTATATCACACAACTCTTCTATTTTTTAGCTCACTATATCTCTTATTTCTTTTTCTCACCAATTCACTCTATTTGTTTTTATATGACAAATCAAGAGCCCTAACATACAGTTTGGTACAAAATTCCATCAATTCCTTTAGTTTCATGTTGTCCTCCCCACTTCTATATGTGTTAACTCTTGAGAGAGATGGATCATTAGACTGTTTAGATAAAGCCTCAAACCTAATTTGAGCTTCTGCACCTCCTAATATGGTATCTTGGCACCTGGGACCACAACCTGAATCAGTTCCCTGAGGAAAAGACTCATTAAGTGTTGCCATAGATTGGGTCCTATTTATGTTACCACTGTCCTGCTCTGCTTCTAAGCTAGAAGCAGTAGTGGCAGCCTTTTCCATTCTGTCTTCCCACTCCTTAATGACAGTCTCATCTGCTGCAAGGGGAATAGGTCCACTAGACTGAGATATCTCAGTGGGCCTTTTGGCTTTCCTAGGTTTTTGAGTCTTTTTGGGTTAAGATAATGATAGAATAGTGATTGGTTTAAGATTAGATAGTGAAGCAGTTATGGATGTGTGTTGGGGTTTAGAGGGATTTCTTGACCCTTCACCCACTTCTACTTGTTGATATGCAGCATTTCTATGTCATTACAAGCATCCTTTATGTATAATCAGCTTCATAGTAACATAATTAACCTCCCCTCAATCAATACTTCAAAGGTTAAGCATTCCAATATTTGCAATCAGATATTGAAATCTGCTAACATCAAATGCGTTTGTGAGTAAATCAGCAACATTGTGATTAGTGTGAATCTTGATCACTTGAATTAATCTCTTCTCATATGAATCCCTGATGAAGTGATGTCTAATCTCAATGTGCTTACTCTTTGAGTGAAATACTGGATTCTTAACAATGTAGATGGTTCTTTTATTGTCAATGAAAATCTTGGTATTCATGAAATGTATCCATAATCCAGCATTTGATTTTGAATCCATAACACTTGTCTACAGCAACTAGATGCAACTACATATTCTACTTCATTAGTAGAGTTGGCAACTATAGTTTGCTTCTTACATTTCTATGAGATCAATCTCCTCCTAAGAAATTAGCAACCTCTTGTTGTGGATTTCTTGTCTAAACTTGCACCAGCATAGTTACTGTCAGTGTAAGCTTCCAAGTTAAACGGTAAGTCCTTAGGATACCAAAGGCCCAATTTAGGTTGACCTTTCAAGTATCTAAAGATCCTCTTCACAGCATGAAGATGTAAAACTTTAGGTGTGACTTGAAATCTTGTACAAGCACATACAACAAACATTATATCAGGCCTAGAACCTGTTAGATACATTAATGATCCAATCATTGATCTATATAAGTGAACATCACATCTTCAACTTCTGTATCCTTTAGCAATGACTTTGACGTCTCCATTGGTGTACTTGCTGTCTTTATATTTGAAAACCCAAACTTCTTCAAAATTTCATCCACATACTTGTCTTGACTGATGAAAATCCCATCATCTTTCTGAGTCACTTATAGTCCTAAGAAGAAAGTGAGTTCACCCACAGAACTCATCTAGAATTTCTTATGCATCAATTTCTCAAACTCAGTGCATAACTCCTTCTTAGTAGATCCAAAAATGATACCATCAACATATACTCGAACTAGTAGAATATCACCTTTGACTCTTTTAATGAACAAAGTCTTATCTATCTGGCCTCTCTAAAATCCATGTTCTAATAAATAAGTAGATAGAGTCTCATACCAAGCTTTAGGAGCTTGATGTAGACCATATAAGGCTTTTTCTACCTTATAAACTTTGTCAGGAAACTCTGGATCTTCAAACCCTAGAGGTTGACAGACATAAACTTCCTCTTCAATCTTGCCATATAGAAATGCACTATTTACTTCTATCTGATACATAACAATGTCTTTGAATGAGGTATAGACTAAGAACAGCCTAATTGCTTCAATCCTAGCAACTAGAGCAAAAACCTCATCATAATAAATTCCCTCTTCTTAAGTGTATCCCTGAGCAACCAACCTAGCCTTGTTCCTGATTACAATGCCTCTTTTATCTTTCTTATTCCTATGCACCCATTTAGTACCAATAGCTCTTTTGCCATGAGGTAAATCCATCAAAGTCCAAACTTGTTATAATTTGAACTGCAGAAGCTCTTCTTGCATAGCTTCTATCCAGCTTAGATCTTGTAATGCTTGGATTGCCTTTTTAGGCTCTACTTGTGATAAGAAACATGTAAACATACAATTCTAAAAATCTTAATGGCGATCTTATGTTGCACTGAACTAAACATACCATGGTCAGTCACACTCTTTGTCATTCTTCTGGTTTGAGGTGTTGAATGTATATCTCCAATGATTTGTTCAAGTGTATGATCCTTGTGAATTCTGGTAGTTGGAGTAGGACTGACAAGGATATGCGTATGCAAATTAGTTATGTCAGCCTTTACATCAAATCCTTCATTTGAATAGATAATATCTTCCAAATTAGGCATGTTTGGATCATCATCACATCCATAGACTATATTCTCATCAAAATCATTATTTTCTATGTCAACAACATTAACAGTTGGACTAACAGTATTAATGTTGTTAGTGCTGTTAACATTTGCATCCTGCTCTTGATTAACTCTTGGCTCCTCTGTATTTGGCACCTCACTTATCTAAAATCCTTTATGTCCTTCATTTATCATTTTATGCACATATGAGTTCTATGTAGCAAAATCACCATTAGGATACTTTTAAACATGTAAAAAGAGTTTTTACTTATGATCATCATTTTGTACACTTTTACATATGCTATGATGTTGGTAATATCATGTTAAAATGGATTTATAATATGTTGTATCTCCTGGTTTAAGTATAAAAATTCGGAGTATAAACTTGTAGTTAAAAGTTACTTAAGGAAAGTTTATGTTTTCATGTGATATTAATGAATTGTTAATCTTGATAACTTAGACAAATGGACAAATGATGAACCTATGGACTATATAATATATATGACATAGAATATTTAAGAATTACCAAGACTTCGTGGTAAATTAAGAAGTTAAAAAGTATAAAAAACAAAGTTATACAAATAAACACAAAAATGAAATTAGGGACTGTTTTGGCACGAATTTTTAGGCATGGATTTTATACTTTATAAACATACTACGTCTCATGACGATTCCGGGCATATAAGGAACTTGAAAAACCAATTTATAACGAAAAAGATACGTAGTTTACGAGTTTTACGATAATAACCGAATTTAAAAAAGAATTTTTATAAAAACTTGTTAAAAAAATTCTACAAACAGAAGTTTTGGGTAAATATTTATTAAATCACACATATTTTAGGATTCCAAACAATAAGAAACGTAATTTTTCCATAAAAACTAAGAAGTTGATGAAAACACGAGTTAATATACTTAAAATTGTATAAAAAAACCTTTATAAAAAGTTACTGTTCATGACAGAAACATTTTATTTTTTGTTAAACCTACATAAATAAATAGAACTTTCAATACGAAAACGTGCTTTGAAAGAATCACTAAAATGGAGGCTATAACGTAAAAATACGACATTTACGAGTTACGATAACTAAAACTATAAAAATAAGTTTATAAACTGGTGTGAACATTAAAAAGTACTGTTCACCAGTAGGTCCAAAATATAAAAATGTCATATTTTGATAACTCGTCTTAATACGAAAGCGTGGACGTAAGAAACGCGCAAAACGGATTAGAAACGTGAAAGTTACGCCATTTTTACTAAAACGATATTTATAAACATTTTAACTTTATAAACCCTATTTCTCAAATACAATTAGATGTAGTATCTATATAGAATTATGTATATTGCTAGTGCTTAGTACTTATACGACCTATATTTAATTAGTTCATTCGAATTCCCTTCGTAACGCATTTTTCTATTGGAATATAACTTTTGTTGATTACCAAACACACGAGGTAATTCATAGCCCCCATTTCTATCTACTGTTTTACAAACTCTACGGGGTGAAATTACATGCTTGTTTTACTATGGACACAAGTGTTTTTAAACTGTATGTTATCAAGATTATTGCCTAAGTTACCACTATTGCCAATTAAGTCCCTACCAGATCATGAACCGTTAATTACCACTATTGTAAGCGCGAGTGTTGTGGATAGATCTATCGGGACTGACAATCCCCACCTTGAATTTTTGGTCACAAGTTGACCATGGTGCATTTAACATTGAGATGAATTTTTAGGTTGCTTGGCAAGCATCCTATATCTATTTAGGGCAAAATCTAGTTAAGGCTTCGGGGTCATGAGCTTAGTGCAATAATACAAGTTTTTGGACTACTGAATATGTTTCATAGTCTACTATTACCTAAATCTTGTGATCCACTCTTTTACCGATAAACTTATGGATTCACTCAACCTTTGTGTTGACTTTTAGCATGTTTAATTTCAGGTCCTAAGGTATAAGCTTGGATGGGAGCCGTGACGGATATCAATGAAGATGGATTATGTGTTTATTATAATTCGATGCAACTTTTTATCCTTAAAAACTTAAGTCATCTTTTGGGTTTATGAAACTTTGTTTAACTAAAAATGTATGTCAAACGACTCAGTTAGAGGTCGTTCTCTCCTGACTTGTGCAATGGGATCATGAAGTAACGCTCTCGGAAATACATTCCGCTGCGACCTAATTTTGGGGGTGTTACAGGGATTTTCATTGTTGTGATAGTAGGTGGAGGAATGTCTTGTTCTGCCATCTTACAATTGAGTTCTTCTTATTCAGAGTTTCCACACAAGCTCTGATACCACTTGTTGGATCGTTTACTGAATAGATCTTAACCTTTAGCTTGTAAAGGGTTTATTCCTTTAGATAATTCTAAAGCAACAATAATGAAACACTGATTTGAACACTATTGATTATGCGGAAACTAATCAATAATGCTAAGAAGAACAATATTAAGAATCACAAAAGAACTTTATATTATAACTTGAATCTGCCTAGGTTATAGATTACAAAACTATGATTGCTAATCGATCTCTATTGATCTGTGTAGAACTATATTGATCTATATCAACTAACTATGACTATGGTTCCTTTTATACACCAAGGAAACCCTAATGGGCTTTACAAAACGCATATAGAGATCATGCATATCCTTTCCTAATATATCTCATGCATATCTCATAAGCAGTACTAATACAATACACTAGCAGTACTAATACTAACTAACAGTACTAACTATTACTGGCAGTACTAACATTGTACTGGCAGTACTAACTATAAAGCTAGCAGTACTAAAGACCTAGACTTATTTCTTCAATTTGACCCTTGTCGTAAAATTCCAACTGTGCCATTTGATGAATGAGAAGATGAGTAAAGATGTGGGATTAGTTCGTGTGATAAAGTGTAATGGTCTAGTAAAGTGAATTGAATAATGAGTGAGGTTTAAAAGAGTATGTTTTCACAGACTGTAAAAGAGTTGTACTTATCTTGAAGAAATCATTTAATGATATAGATAAATCAAGAAGTCTCCAATTAGTCAAACCCTATAAGCTATAGATGTGGCAGAAATATCTCAACGGCTCTTTGATTGAGGAAAATCTATTAGGACTCAAACAGTACTAACGGTCACATAGCAGTACTAAGTTTGGTCTAGCAGTACTAATGCTAAGCCTAACAATACTAACTTTATCTAGCAGTAGTAATACTTGCCTAGCAGTATTAACTTAACATTGACAGTACTAAGTGTTATACCAAGCAGTATTAACTCCAAACTTGATCCATTATAGATATTCAACACCAATGTAGATTCTCATATACTCTCTTTCTGTTTTTAAACTTACAAAATATCTCTCAATTCTTTTTCTCACCAAACACTCATTTCTGTTTTTCAAACACAACTCTCTTTCTGTTTTGAACTCACCAAATCTCTCTATTCTTTTTCCTCACAAAATAGACAAGTTGGGTACAATTTGCCATCAATTCCATAAGTTCTAAACTGTCCTCCCCACTTCCAAGTGTATAACCTCTTGAGAGAGGTGGGTCATTGGACTGTTTTATAGTTTTTGGTAAACTACTAGCCATAAACGAATTTGGGAAGTCTTTACCAAGGCCGTTTGCTTTGGACTAGCCAATGATTCATTGCAATAACATGGTGCATTGATAACCATATAGTTTTTGGTAAACTATCAACCATCAACGGATTTGAGAAGTCTTTACCAAAACCGTTTGCTTTGGACTAGCCAGTTCTTGAAGTCTGTTAGACATGGTGAACTGATGACCATTTGTTGTGTGATATATAACCAACACTTAAAGAATATTCATGCTAACATCAATATCCTCCCCTTAACTCCAGCATTTTTCATCAAATCAGCATATCCTTTATTAATCAAATAAACTCTAAGCTCTTAAACCTGCAAAATGTTAGTTCCAAACACAGAGAAATACAATCCAACACATTTTGCATAATACTCATAAGAGAATTAATTTCTCTTTGGGACCCAAGCCATTACTGACTTGATTCTGCCTGTTGGATCAACATAGTCAAATTGCTTACAAATGTATGATCTACTGTTTTTGGAGTCATGATCTAGAACCTTAAGTTTAGGTCTCTAAACCCAGCATGCTTTTGACTTCTTAAGGTCATTTTCCATCTTACCCTTACCAGTATTAACTACTGCTCTTGTCCCAACAATAGTCATATTTTTAATCCCAAAAGTTTTAACATCTTGTTTTAAGTTTTTGGGTCTAAAAGCTGGTTTTGTGTAGTAAGACCTCTTGATTCGTGAAGATGAGGCTCTTGGTCTTACATTGTCCATTCTTGTGTAAATTGGTCTAACAACACTACTAGTTTGTGCTATTTTTGGGGAAAATGGTCTAACAGTACTAACAGGCCTAGCAGTACTAACTGGCCTAGTAGTACTAACTGTGTAAACTACTCTTTTCTCATTTTGCTTAACAGGAGTAATCAAACCTGTTCTTGTTAGTACTCTTGATGGGACAAAAGTCCTTCTTGCTTGAGGGTAGTTTAATTTATTTGAGAAGTTTTGATGATTAACCCTTTTAGCATTATCCCATATTGGTTTGACCACCCTTTGACCAGTATTGACCACATTTTTCAGCTTAGGTTCTGGGCTCTTTTTGTCATAAAAATCACAATCTTTGATCAAATGGTCAGTGCTCTTACAGACAAAGCAAGCTTTTATTTTCTTAAATCCAATTCTTGCTTTCTTAGAAGTTTGACCAATTTTATCAACTTGAGTTTTAGCTGTTTGAGTTTCATTAGTCTTAACAGGACTAACTTCAGACACATCATCCTCATTATCTGAGTTCCAATCCTTAATGATGACTTTATCTTTGTTAATGTTTGGTATAGACACAACTGATTCATTGACAGACTTAGGTTTTTTAATTTTTACTTCATTTATATTACCTACAGTCTCACTAGTTTTAGATTTACTAGTGTCAGCATTAAGCTTAGTTGTTTTTGACTCAATGATTTTCTTTCTAATGGCATATTCATCTAAACCTGCAAATGATATGTCAGCTCTTGGGGTTAGGTAGTTCCCGGTATAGGAGGGGGAACAACATGATACCCATCTGCTTTGGAAAACCTATCATTTGCTGGTGTGGACTCTTCATCACTCGATCTGACATCAAAAATACTCAAACTAATCTCACTATCAGTTTCATAATTGTTAGTCATTTCATTTAATTGTGTGCCATATCCTAAACCAGTTTTATCTCTAGCACTCATTTGACTGTTGAGTAATTCATTAAGATTCTTGGACGATTCTTCTTATTTTTATATCTTTAATTTTAACTCATCTCTTTCCTTAACAACTTTCTCTAATTCCAGGTTAAGGTTGTTAGTTTTTATTTCTCTGCATTTAAGCTCATAGTTTTGAAACTCATATTTTCACCCCAAGCCAGTTCATTCTTTTCATGTCCAAGTATTCTAGATTCTAGAGACTCTAAGGCTAATTCATAACCCTAAATTTCTAGTCTGGCTCTGCTATGTTTTTCTCTTTCACTATCATAATTCTTTTGAAGAGTTTTAAAAGATTCAAGACATTGTTTAGAACAGTTTTGTACCTCATTATCAGAAGAACTTGATGAGCTTGAAGAGGAGATTGCCATTAAAGCATAGTTGACTGGTTCTACTTCAAAATCATTACTCCAGTCATAGCCTCCTAGACCATCTTGAGCCACCAGTGCCTGTGATGAAGATTCATTTGTTGGTGCATTGCTCCTGCCATTGTCACCATAAGATCTTCTCCCTTGATTCCTTCCAGATCTGCATTCCCTAGCAAAGTGCCCTTTTCTGTGACAGTTGTAGCACTCAATTTTTGACTTATCAAGAGAAACAAGTCATTTTTATTTGAAATCCAAGTTCCTTCCTGTCTTCTAAATGAATTTCTTCACTCTGATAGTCAACATAGCCACCTGCCATCTAAGATCTAATTCTTCCAAGTCATCTTTATCAATCTGCTAAAAATCCTCATTTTCAAGTTGAGGACTGGTTGTCTGTTGTGCAAAGAAAGAGCACACTACTTCATCAGCACCTGGAGTAGATGAAACCTGACTTGATGAATTAGTTCCTCCAGCAGTATTAACTCCAAAATTTCCACTGGCAGTACTAACTTCATTAGTTCTGCTAGTATTCTCAGAGGACAGAAAAGCCAAGTTCTGAGAATTTGATGTGGAACTTGAAGACCTTTTCATCTCATCTTCATAGACCCTAAGGTTGTTATAGAGATCATCAATATCAGTCTGGTCTATGTCTGGCTTATTTCTCATGATTAAAGCAATTTGACTCCATGAAGGAGGAAGACTTCTTAGAAATTTTTGATTGATATCTTCCTTTGATACTGGAGCAGCATACACCTCTAATTGACTTATGAGCTTTTGGAACCTATCATAAGCCTTATCCAGACTTTCATTTGGTGCAGTAGTAAAGTTTTCAAACTGATGTTTTAGAACATTCTTCTGCATCTTTTTGGATTCTTCATTTCCTCCAAACCTTGATTTGATTGCCTCCTAGAGAGATTTAGCATCTGGAACATTATGAAACTTAAGGAGATATTCATCAGGTATTACTAAAAGCAAGATGCTCTTAACCCTTTCCTGGTTCCTTTTGGAAGCTAGTTGTTTTGCAGTTTTAGGAACAAGAGGAGCAGAAGGACCAGATGGATCTCCTGTTAGTGCAGGTTCTTCTTGGAGATCTCCATTGACAATTATGTCCCATAAGTTATGATCTGTGTGACAGATATATTGACGCATTCTCATGCTCCAAATATCATATTCTCCCTTCTTGAAGATAGGGATTTTCATTGATGTGATAGTTGGTGGAGGAGTGACTCGCGCGAACTTACCCCTTAATATATACCAATAAATATAAACAAATATAAATATATATCAAGGAACAAAATCCGCGAAATCAATGAAACCGGAAGCAGTATAGAGTGTCTCCAGGTCGTTATGTCCCAACGAGGCTTGAATAGAAAATCGAATGACGAATTGATGATTGTTGTTTGATTATGACAAGGATTTAGATATGAAAGGGCACCAAGGAAAATAAGCTAGAACAAACATAAAAGCTAGAAATGGCAAAAACACTTGAAACTTTTTAAACTAAGCCACAAATAAGCTCAAATAAACTTAAGACAAAATAAAAATAAGCTAGACTAACTCTAAATAAGCAACTCCTTCAGAGCTTCATTCATTGAAATTCTTATACTGTTGCTTTAGAAGTGTCATTTGAGTTTTCTTTGACTCCTTATTACCTCCAAACCTCTTTTCTATAGCTTCCATCAAAGACTTAGCACTCTTGTAGGAGTTTAACTTTAGTTGATATTCATTGGGGAGAGCCATCAACAGAGTACCTTTTGCTTTTAACTCATTCTTCCTTGCTAACTTCTCTTCTGTAGTTGTAGGAGGATATGTTTGCTCAACACCATCAACAATTTTCTTTAGTGGATGTGAGTCACCATTGACTATTACTTCCCAAAGAGCATAATCTGTCATTAGGAAGTACTGTTTGATCCTTATCTTCCAAAGCTCATATTCATTAGGATTGAGCACTGGAAGTTTTGTAGTAGCAACCATTGAGGAAGATCCTGCCTCTATGTTTTCACAAACAAATAGTTCTGGTATGTGAAGATTGTTTCTTCTTATTCAAAGTTTCTCAACAAGCTCTAATACCACTTGTTGATCCCACTCGAATAGATCTTGCTTAGCTTGTAAGAAGCTTAGTTGTATTGAATAAATCCAAGACAACTATGGTAGAAACCTTGATTATGAATATCGAAGACTATGCGGAATCTAGTCAATGATACTAAGAAGAATTCTTTATAAAACAGTAACACAAAATCAATGACTTTCAGCCCCAATATAAAACGAACACTCTTAATAGTGTTAGGGTTTACAAAACCTTAAAGCTACGAATATCAAAGATGTACATCTAACATTATGCCCTAGGACCTCCTTTTATACACTAAGGAGTCCTACAAGGCTTACAATACTTTCCTAACTTATCATGATCTTTTCTATAAACAAACGTAATCTCTTAAACAAATAAGTTATACATATCTTCTTTACAAATAACTAATACTTATCTTCGTAAGTATTCTTGTTCTCCAATCAATTTTTATCTCTTCTCTGATAAGTCTTTGATCTCATCTCTATCAGCATAATCCTTCCAGCAGTAGTAATCACTCAGCAGTTGTAACTGAGCACAAGCAGTATTAACTACTTAGAAGTTTACTCTAGCAGTACTAACATACACTAGCAGTACTAACTTTTGTACTAGCAGTAGTAACTACTTAGTATATTTTCAGTTTTCATCTCTGAGCAGTCTTAACTTATACTAGCAACAGTAACTTTATACTAACAGTACTAATATATACTAATAGTAGTAACTAGCAGTAGTAACTTTTATACTACCAGTACTAACTACTTAGCATAATTTTCATTAGTATTACCTGCAGTACTAAGTTATGCTTGACAACACTAATATATACCTGAGCAGCAGTAACTCTAAGAACATCTTAAAGTCTTTTAATCCCAACAATCCTCCCATAAACTTGATGTTCTTCTTCTAAATCTCAAGTTTCTTCATTAAAAGTCTTCACCATTACCAGGAGGATGCATTCAAATACTTCCAGGATTATTGCGTTGTTTTGCCATGAGTTTCAAAAGTTAATAGCACATCGCATTCTAATGGTCAGTTTGAAGCTTCTTGTTGAGCATTTTTGTGATTGTTGCAGGTGTGAGTGGATACTTTTTCTCTACCAGCATAAAGATATACATATTCTGAAATCTTACAAAATGAACTCCACTTGAAGAGAATAGCTTCCAAACTGTCACATTGTATCTTTGTAGATTTCTCCATACTTCACTTTCCACATCTAGTTCAAACATCACCTTCAGATCTCCCCACAACACTCTCTCATAATCCTCCTCTTGCCTTCTTAACCCATGCTTTGCTTTGACCAACTTCCAAAGAGTTTCTAAGTCTTCTCTATCAATACCCTGAAGCATCTGAATCATTGATGAATACCTTTTTGAGCTTCCATCAGCCCTTATCAATTTAAAGTATCCCATCTTTCCTTCTTTATCAATCTTGTATTCAACAATCATTGGAGGCTTAGTAGATAGAGGTATAGCATCAATTGATACCTCATCATCTTGAACAATCTCCATAATGTTTTAAAAACTGGGTCTTAAATTGAGCCGGTCGAGTCATCGGGTTACCGGTTCGACCGCCGGGTCAACCCGGTCTTCCACAACAAAATAATAAAAAAATATTTCTAATGATACAAAAAAATATATATATAACTCATGAATATTTCATACATTGAGCCTAAAAACCATATACTAAAAAATATAACATGTAAAAAATAAAATTATGTCGCACGTATATGTAATTAACTTGCTTTATTTGTAAAAAATTACGAAAAAGAACAAAACTCGACCCATTTTAGTTTGACCCGTTTTTTCGACCAAAAGCGGTTCAACCGACCGGGTCGAACCGGGTTTCAAAACACTGATAAAATGTTATTAGATTAAAATCATATATATATATATATATAACTAATAATTTAAATATAAATATTCGCTAAACGGACTCGGCTTTGCTAGATATACAAGTCATGTTAAATAGATGAGTCGAGATAATATTAATATACAAGTTATGGTAAACGGATGAGTCGAGTTGACATTAATATACAAGTCATGTTAAATGGATGAGTCAAGAAAGTATTGATGTACATGAAATGTTAAACGGATGAGTCGAGATGATATTAGTACACACATGAGATGTTAAACGGATGATTTGAGATGGTATTGATATACAACTTATGTTAAACGGATGATTCGAGATGTTATTGTTGTACATGAGATGCTCAACGGGTGAGTCGAGATGTTATCGTTGCACATGAGATTTTCAACTGATGAGTTGAGATGGTATTGTTATACATGAGATGTTCAACGGAGGAGTCGAGAAGGTATCGTTATACATAATATGTTCAACAGATGGGTCGAGATGGTATCATTGTACATTAGATGTTCAACGAATGAGTTTAGATGTTATCGTTATACATGAGATGTGAAACCCATGCATGACCGGTGATAATGGCTAATACACATCATATAGGTCATATGCATTAGGTTGTAGTTGCTTTGAGTGTCATGTTATGACACATCCATGACTGGTGACAATAGGTAATTAACATGTGTCACGGGTCATGTTCATTGGGTTGTAGTTGCTTATAGTGTTATGTTACGACACATCCATGACTGGTGAAAATGGGTAATTAACATGGGTCATGGGTCATGTGCATTGTGTTGTAGTGGCTTATAGTGTCATGTTATCGACCAATGCATGACTAGTGACCGACAATGGATAATTCACATGGGTCATGGGTCATGTGCATTAGGTTGTAGTGGCTTATCGTGTAATGGAACCCATGCATGACCAGTGATGATGGCTAATTCACATGGGTCATGGGTCATGTGCATTAGGTTATCACTAGTCACATTCATTAATGGGTATTTGACATCATATGGGTCATATGCATTGGGTTGTAGTGGCTTATAGTGTCATGTTATCGACCAATACATGACTGGTGATCGACAATGGGTAATTAACATCATGGGTCATGTGCATTAGGTTATAACTAGTCACATTAATTAATGGGTATTTAACATCATATGGGTCATATGCATTGGGTTGTAGTGACTTATAGTGTCATGTTACGACCCATACATGGTTGGTGACAATGGGTCTTACTGGGTCAGGGTCATGTGCCATTGGGTTGTAGTGTCTTTTAGTGTCTAGGACCCATGCCATACCGGTGACAATGGCTAATTCACATGGGTCATGGATCATGTGCATTAGGTTATCATTGGTCACATTAATTTAACCCATAAGCGTAACCAATAACCTATATCCTTTAACCCGTAATAGTTGACGGACGCGTGTAAAGCGGTTGGTAATAAATTACCGTTTAGAGATAGAACTACGTTAGGAAAAGTAATAACTATTAGTCCGGGGTCGTATCCTCGAAGAGAGTTGAATAGAGATTTACCATTTTAGCTTTATTAAAACATCTAATTAAGCTCTAACGTAAATGTCTAGCTTATTTAACCCTTAAACTCACGTCTGTAGAGTAGTGCATGTGCATACGGTCCATTTTCAACCAGACGGACTGGAAAATCGGACCGGAACCGGACGGATCCGAACGTATTCGATCCGGTCCTCGGTTGGCATTTTGGACCTTCAGTCTTCGGTTCGGGCAGTCCGGTCTGGTCCAATCGTCTTACCAAAAAACGAACATTTGCCTTGTAGACCAAACAGGACCGAAGGACTGAACCAGGGACCTAGCCGGACCCGGACCGGGACCGTACATTTCGGGTGGTCTCGGTCCGGGTTTTAGACCAATTCGGTTTCTGTTGGTCGGTCTTGGCCAGTCGGTCCGGGTTTGGATCGCTGCGCACCCTACGCTTAGAGAAATAGTGAGCAAAACACAAAACAAATGAGCAAATATTAAGCATTAGTAATAAGCATTAAGCTAGCTTAATAATAAAATAATCTAAAAATACTATTTTTATTAATTAAACTGTAAATTTTTATAAACTTAAAACTATAATTAACAAATGAAAACTTTATTAAAAAATTTTGTCGCTTTAAAAATAAACTGCACGAAAAGCTTTAAACCAATAACGCTACAACTTATTTAGTTTTGCTAAATTTGAAATTTTAAAAGTGAAACAAGTTAAAAATAAGCAGAGGGAGAAAAAGCCACGGTGTATTTTGTGTGACTATTGATCATCTAATGGCCACATGAATTTTATGTTTGTGTGGCCTTTTGTAATATTTAGTCACACAAAGCATGTTTGTTTTGGGTATTTAGTCACATACAATTAAGCATAAAGTGGCCAAAAGTGTTAATAAGTGTGACCATATGTTGTTTAAAGTGAAGAAATGTGTATTTTGTGTGACTATTGTTCATCCAATGGCCACATGAATTTTATGTTTGTGTGGCCTTTTGTAATATTTAGTCATACAAAGCATGTTTTTTTGGTATTTAGTCACATACAATTAAGCATAAAGTGGCCAAAAGTGTTAATAAGTGTGACCATATGCTGTTTAAAGTGAAGAAATATGTATTTTGTGTGACTATTGATCATCCAATAGCCACATGAATTCTATGTTTGTGTGGCCTTTTGTATTATGTGACCAAAAGTGTTAATAAGTGTGACCATGTGTTGTTTAAAGTGAAGAGAAATATGTATTTTGTATGACTATTGATCATCCAATGGTCACATGAATTTTATGTTTGTGTGGCCTTATGTAATATTTAGTCACACAAAGCATAACATTTAATGATGGCCGATTTCATATTTTGTTCTAAATAATAGCCACATGAATACTTCATGATGTGACTGTTATGAATATATTGGTCACATATAATCACCTTAAATGTGGCCATAAACATAATTTAGTCACACATTTGTGATATGTTGTGGCTATTGTAAAGGCATATAGTCACATGATCGTGCTAGAAGTAAATGTGACTATACACATTAGCTTTTGGCAAGCTAACACAAACTAAACTTTAAACACACATATTAAGTTACGTGACCATATGTACTGGATTTTGGGTACACTTAAATAATGTGTGACAAAACGTTTAGTGTGACCGTATATGGCATTTGGTCATAGTGTTCAAGTGTGTGACATATATTTGTCACTATTTATATGTATATCGTGACTAATGATTCAACCTTACTTTTCATTTGTCACGCGTTCCAAATTCATATGTGGCTAAATAATATTACCAGTTACCTTTAGCCACATAATGTTCGAATGTGTGGCAATACAGTTCTAATGGTCACATAATCGAAATTTTCATGTGTGGCTAATTAGTAAATGTTGTCTATTTTGGTACCTTTAGCCACAAAAATATGTGAATGTATGGCCGTTCCATTTTGCCCATGTGTGACCAAATCCACTTTTTATACTAGTGTAGAGCAACCTCTACGGTCATCATGTAAACTTGATTTCTTCTTTTGGCTTTGTTTCTTCACTTGATTCTCTTCTAACACATATATAAGGCATGATCCTATCTTTCAAACTTTTGATAATTATTTTATGTGTCTCCTAATATATATTTTCATCATCAAAATACAAAGGACACATTAGTCATAATCTTGCACCAACAATAACTTTAATTATTTATGTATTTTATTATATAATTGATTGTGCAAATATGGACACGATCAAGCTTCAATGGAGATCGAAGAGTTCTTGGGGGGTGAATACTTGATTGCCAAGTCTTGTATAACATGTGACAAGATAAATAGACACACTATGTTATGTGAGGCGCATGGGGTGTCCCTACGAATTACCTCCGGCGTGAGAGTAAGTATGTGCTTTTGGGAGTAATGAATGTATGTAAAGTAAGTAAGTGTGTGTAAAAAGCGTAGAACATACCTGAAGACCTTGCCATCTATTTATAGGTAGAGAAATAGGATGGAATAAGGCTTAACACAATAATCGGTGATCGTGGAGGTGTCCCACGATTTAAAGGGTGATTCCAAGAACTGTGTAGCACGATCTCTACCTTGATAGGGAAGCTTTGGTACAGAGGGAGAATGTGAGTTTTGACTTAACCAAGTCTGACCTTTGCCCTAGTTTTATTAAAGACCTTACCGTGAAAGGTGTGGGTCTTCGCGAGGCGGATTTCTATACTGGTAACCATCGCGAAAACAGTTTTACGCCACTAGAAATAGTTTAAAGGTTTCTAGGCATGTTTGGGAGTAGATCTCATACGAGCGCAGGGGAGGCCTTCGAGCCGCAGGGGAGGATACGTCATCATAGATTTTTAGAAAAATAAATTTTCAAGCCTAAAAAATGATATTTACATTATTAAGAAGTGTTAATTTTTTATATAAATATATATTTATGTGAATTTGGTTTTAGATTCGTTTCAGTTTCATTTTGTCAAATTCATAACCAAACCGAAAACCGAATTGAATATTTAATTCGGTTCGGTTTTGGCAAATTCGATTCGGTTTAGTTTTTTTCGGTTCGATTGATTTTGATTTTCAATTTTTATAGGTCAAACCTAAATTCTGCACACCCCTAGTTATTAGGTTCGTCATCAACAAGCTAAGGTCTAATGTCTTTGGATCCCTTCTATCAATAATTTGGAAAGGAGGTCAAGAACTTGTAAGTCCAAAATAAGACACTTTTATATATTATTTATTCCTGTTATATTGCTCAAATGTTATAATTATGTCTAGATATTAGTAGTTAATTGCTTACTTGTAAATATTCTGGTTTTATGAAGCAATTCTGGAAAAGGCACGAAAAACAATCCATAATTGGAGTAAAAACGTTAAAGTCTGTATTCTTGTATAAAGGAAGGATATGACGTATGCACTTCCTGTGATACGCCGTATTAAGTTTCTTCAATACTCTCGTATAAGAAGCCCGTATCAGAGATGATACGTTGTATTCCACTTAATGGATATGGCTATAAGAATCCTTAATGAAGAAGTTGACAACCGCATCGAAGGTATACTCGTGTCAGTACCAATTCCTGATACGATGTATAGAAGGCAAGTCAACTTTGACTACTAATGATAAAAGGAAAGTGTGTATCACTCACGCATACGTCAAGATACGACGTATCCGTCATTATCGATACGCCGTATCGCGTGTTTTGACAGAAACTATAAATAGAGGTCTAAAGCTACAAATTTAACACATATTATTCCAAGGCCAGAACCCTAATACGTGAGAGAAAGACTAGAATCACCAACCATAATCAAGATCAAGCGTGGGAACATATTTCGTATCGTTTAGTTGTAATTTATCCATTGGTTTGTTTTCTCGACTTAATTATGTTTTCCTTTAATCAATCTTTGATCATTACTTATGTATTTGCTACTGAATTTATGGGCTAATACCTTTTGGTGTTAGCCGTGCTATGAATACGATGTTTTATTAGTTATATTGTTTGCTTGATTATTGTTGTTTATGAATTTGGATAGTTTTGCTATGTTTATCATAAAGTGTTCATTTATATGCTTATGAACTTAGGTTTATTGCTAGATTATACAAACTTAAGAGACCACTTATTACTTTATAGTCCGAATCTTATAGTTTAATCCCTATTAGGACTAGAGGTGGACCAAACCCTAGGTTAGACCGAGGTATTAAGGCATACAAGTTAACACACACGCATTATCAAGGGGACCAAACCACAATATGCCGGTATTTATACCTGCTAATAAATCATAATAAAACTAGTTGACAAATCTATAATGTGTAGGCCAACTTAATCCCTCGGCTACTTTTTACATTTGTATCAGCTTTACAACAAAATCCCAAGACTCGGGTTTTACTTGCCATAGTGTATTGCCCAAGGATGTAGGTAAGGCACTATAGTGTAAGGTGTAGGAGACCAACCGAGCCTTACTATTCTAGAGTCACCAAGTTAGACAACATAATCATTGCAATAATAATAAACATAAAACTAAAGTAGACATCATAGGATTAATGCGGCTAACACTATTTACACTATGTTGATCATAAAACCATAATTTACTTGACTTTTAGTTCATTAGTTAATTAGTTAAATACTCAAATCGTGACAAACTCTCAGGTTAACCCCCTAATAACGCTCAAGTTGAGTATGTTTTTAGGAGCGTTATCATGGCTTTTGTATATGTTATTTGGCTATTTTTATATATGTTTTTGTTACTTAATTGTACCAAAGTATGTTTCTAAGTCTATTTGTAGTAAAATACAAGAAAAGAAGGAAAAGAATGAAAAAAGAAGTAAAAACGAAGATATGTACATGTATGAAGAATCCCTTATAAAGACCAAGATCGGGAAGATTTTCAAGAGCAAAAGAGTCACCCATACAAGCTTCCAAATCCTAAGATAGAGCTAAAATGAAGTTATATTAAAGTATAATGACCCACGACCAAGCACAACTCAAACGGGAAGCTTAAACACAAAATTAAGAAAGTTGTATTTTGGTTCGTGTGGTCAGCCACCCTGCAAGGGCAACGAGCCGCCTGGCTGGATGAAAATTCCACCACGAGCTGCCCGGCTTAAAATCCAGCCGCACGGCTTAGCTTCGCTGACCTCTCCAAGTAAACTTTTAATGCATGTTTATGATCCCTAATCACTTAGGAACGATCAAGATCATTCTAGAATCCATTTCCTGGCATTTTATGACCCTTTGTGCCCAAGTTTTATGCTTGGTGGCCAAGGGAATTTCAAGTATAAATAGGAGTACCCATACCATTGTTTTTCATGATCCAATCCTCATTCTCTCTTTTACACATCTTTAATAATTCTCCTTACACCCTAACGACGAATTTCCACCACCATTTTCTCTCCCCAAAGACCTCAAACACCTCTGCCATTTCAAGAAGTAGTGCAAGATCGCTTAAAGATAGTGTTTGGTATCATTTTCTGGTTGGTAGATCTTTGTAGTCGATTGGAGGCTTAAAGGTTGCTCTAAACCTTTGTCTTTTGCCAATTGTAATCTTACTTTGGTAAACTCTTTTACTTTTCAATAAGTTTTTGATTGATATGATTGTTGAAACTTTGGTTTTTGTTGAAACAATCACGGAGTAGTTCTTTATACACTTGTTTGGATGATGTTTATCATATGAGGATTGTTTATGTTTGATATGGTTTTGATCAACCTCATGTTATGTTTGAGATCCATTTGTGCTTGAGTTTTGATTAATTGCTTATCATGTTGGATTAGTTGTTGGTAATTTCATAGGAAAAAAGGGTTTTCATCATTTAACTAGTTATAATCATTTGTCTATGAATGATTGAATTATGATTTGACCATTTCATAAATAACTTAATTATGCAAAAGGAACTTCAGTGTGATTGTTAATGAATTTGTGAAACGAACCACGAATCAAATTTGTTAAATAAACATAATTGTGAATTGGTTGATTTGGATTTGTCACCATCATATTGTTAACTTATAATCGATTTTTCAAAACCATCTTCATATGAACAATCCAAGTATTATGAACTAATCTAAACAAGTGTTGTCTTTTACTTATTGAATTTGCTTAATCATCATTTGTGTGCTCTTATTTGTTACTTTTATGGTATCTTGGCTTGTGACATCAATTTTACCAATTTCGTATTGCTTATTACTTAGATTCTTCACAACCGAAAACACCCAAATCCTAGTGAACGACCTCGGCTTACCACAACAAACTAGCTACATACGAAAGGGTCATACTTACCCGTGTGTTATTAGATTTGTCCGATAATTCATGTTATAAATTTAAAACTAGTAGTCGCGAGACACATCACCCCCCTCCCTAATTAGTTGTAGAACCTTAGAATTACTTTAGATTCTAACCACTCCTTGCGAACGACTCATACTTACCATATAATAGCTACATTCAATTAGGTACACTGCTCATTAGTATTTAGTTTAGATAGGTTGTCGGAAAAATTATAAATATTAAAACTAGATGTAATAAATACATCAAGTTTTTGACGTCGCTGCCGGAGAGTGGTTCTAGATCTATTGCTTTTTCTTTAGGTTTATTTGCACTATTATCATTTAAGTTTAATTTGTGTGTTTAATTGTTTACGTGTGTTTATTTAAATATTATGTGTCTTCTGTCTTTAGGGTTTAATACGACGTATTCACTACATTAAATACGGTGTATCGAGCATCGTATCTTTTAGTACAGTGTACCTCATTACAGACTCAATACGACGTATTCACTTTATCTGATACGGCCTATTGACTGTCTGAACAGTAACTATTTAGTTTAGTTTTCTGTTCTTGTTTTAGCTTTAATTTTTTTATAGAGTCAGAGTCTACTGATAATTTGAACAAATTTCCAGGTACCATGGGAGAACAAACAATTGAGGAGTACATGGCTCAAATTTGAGACGACGCGGGTCCTGGAATTATGAGGCCGACTTTTGGAGATGCGGTTCGCTTTGAGCTTAAGGGGCAATTTCTCAAGGAATTGCGTGTGAATACTTTTAGTGGAACTGAAACGGATGATGCTAGTAACATATCGACAAAGTTCTTGAGATAGTCGACTTATTTCATGAACTAGAAGTGAATGAGGATCAACTTATGCTACGTGTCTTCCTTATGACACTTATTGGTCAAGCCTTTTAATGGCTCAAAACTAATGAGGTGTCATTTTATATATTTTTTTGGGGTCATTTAACCCTCAAAATCGTGCTAATATGCCTAAATTATGTACTTAATTGTTTCTTTTTATGTTTTTAGCACTTAGATGGTTTTTGGAGGAAATACACGTAACTTGGGCTCATTTGGAGAAGAAACAGACAAGACTACAGCTCTACACCAAATCTCTTGAAGAAATTTCGTACAGTGCCTGGAGACGGCGTCGCGAATCCTAGCACGGCGTCATATCATACAAGAGACGGCGTTAGGATTTCCAAGACAGCGTCAGAATGTAACCGCCTTAAAAGAAATCCTAGAAGATTCGGCGAAGCGACGGCGTCAGAAAACCTGCGACGCCGTCGTGGCCTATTTCCTATATATACAAACTCGTTTTAAGGGTTCTAAGTGTGTAACTTTTAAGAACCGAACCCTACTTTTAGAAGACGATTATAGCTGCAAGTTAGGCCGTTTTTAGGGTTTAAAAACCCTCTTGTAATAGCCTTAATTACATGTTTTAATCAAGTGAGATCTCCTATCTTTTATCATTCAATATGTCTATGTGTTGTTTGATTGATTCTTGCTCTTCACTTCTTTTTAACATGCTAGGCTAGATCCATTAGTATTTACTTATGATTGCATGAAACTTGTTGATCCCACTTGAATAGATCTTGCTTAGCTTGTAAAAGGATTAGTTGTAATGAATAAATCCAAGAATACTATAGTAGAAACTTTGATTGAATATATCAAAGACTATGCGGAATCTAGTCTATGATACTAAGAAGAATAAGCAATGAAATAGTAATGAGTAAGATTGTATAATACCAAACTTTCAGCTTCAATATAAAACGAACACCCTTGATAGTGTTAGGGTTTAAAAAACCTTGAAGCTATGAATATCTAAAGCGTTTTTTAACATTATGCCCTAAGACTTCCTTTTATACACCAAGGAGTCCTACAAGGCTTACAATACTTTCCTAAGTTATCATGATCTTTTCTATAAACAAACGTAATCTCTTAAACAAATAAGTTATACATATCTTCTTTACAAATAACTAATACTTATCTTCGTAAGTATTCTTGTTCTCCAATCAATCTTTATCTCTTCTCTGATAAGTCTTTGATCTCATCTCTGTCAGCATAATCCTTCCAGCAGTAGTAATCACTCAGCAGTTGTAACTGAGCACAAGCAGTATTAATTACTTAGAAGTTTACTCTAGCAGTACTAACATACACTAGCAGTACTAACTTTTGTACTAGCAGTAGTAACTACTTAGTATATTTTCACTCTTCATCTCTGAGCAGTCTTAACTTTTACTAGCAGCAGTAACTTTAAGAATATCTTGAAGTCTTTTAATCCCAACAAAACTTAGTTTGTAGATCCTTTTTATGTTGCTTCTTGTGATGGATGTGCGCGTTAGGCTTTAGAAAACTAGCCATAAGATATTAAATTGGCATAGATGTCTAAGGAAACGCGAGTGTATAGAAAAGATACCATTGGTAACAGTCTTCATACTACCTTACCCCTAATATGGTTGATCCCTCTTACGTGTTTTAAATGCATGTGATATACTCTTAGGGGCCTTGTAATAGTCTTCATACTACCTTACTTGTGTGTTGCCTTAACGGAATATTACGTAGATGGCGGGTTCGTGTAATTTGTTCATGACTTAGGAAATACTTACACGGGTCATCTCAAGTGTGACAAAGCAACAACATTAGGAAAAGCAAACTAAGAAGTAGTGCATGATTAAGTAAATACGTTCGTTTATCATATAATTATCACCAAAGTAGTTTACATTTATAATTAGTTTAATTAAAACCAACCAAACCTCTCAACCTATGATTTTTACCTGCTTTTATAAATACTTAAAAATACCAAAAGAATCTTCTCTCAACCCCTTAGACCTCTGTTAAATTTTGTTTGATCCTTCCCAACCTATTCCCCTAGAGAATGATAACAAACCTCGAGTCTTGCCTTACTACACTACAACGGTTAGGTGCTCTACCTAGGGAGTTGTAAAACTAGTGCTTTTAGAACAACCGCACTAAAAACTATACCTTTTGGGAGCATCACTACGTGGAATAGTTTAAAAACAAGGCTTCTTCACAAGTACTGCCCACGTTCAAGACTACTAAGAAAATAGAGGAAATCAACTATTTTAAACAAGAACCTGATGAGACACTTTACTAAGCTTGGGAGAGATTCAACGATCTGCTACTAAAATGCCCCCAACATGATTTGATGGATACACAGGTTGTTGTCATTTTTTAAAAGGGTCTAGATATCTCTACTAGAAAAACGTTAGATTCTCAGGGACCTATCACCAAAATGAATGCTAAAAATGCTAAGACATATATTCAAGATATGGCGGATCATTCTTAAATGTGGCATTAGGGAGCATCAAGTAGAAAGAAAATTAGTGGTAATTCTGAAGGTTTAGCTGTTATTACTGTGTAGTTAAGTAGTCTTGGTAGGGAAATGAATAAATTATCTGAGCAGGTGCATTCAGTACGTGTTAGTTATGAGCTTTGCAACGAGTCTCATGTATCTAAGGATTGCCCGAACAAGGAGCAAGTTAAGGAAGCTGAGGAGATCTATTATGGAGAGTTCTACCAAAGACCCTACCCAAACGGAGGTAGGTATAAAGCTAATGCACCTGGTTACTATGTGAAAGAGGAGAATGAAATAGGATATTAAGAGAAGAGGCTAAGTTTGGAAGAGACTATGAGTAAGTACGTGGAGGAAAATGCTAAGAGAAGCAAGAACATTACATATTTGATCATGAGTGTTAAAACAAGTAGTGAAGCCTCTCTAAGGAATCAAGTGGTTAGAATGAGTGCAATCAGAGTACAAATTGATCAAATCACTCATGTTGTTAGAGAAAGGGGTCTGAGCACTTTATTTAATTCAAATGAAAACCCTCAGGATCAAGTAAAGGCGATTACTACAATTGAAGGAACACAAACTAACCAAAATATTACACCTTCTTTGTGTCTTTCTTTTTCTTGTTTTTCTATGCAGGTTGAGCTATCGCATGAGGAGGAGTTGAAAAAGGAGGCGCCTATTACTAAGAATGTGGTCGCACCAATCGACCACCTATTCCATCAGCTAGCTGATTAGTGGAAAGGAAGAGTGTTGACAAAGACGTCGATGTCTTGACTAGTTATGAAAACTAAATGTCAACATCCCATTTGTAGAGGCTCTTAATGGTATGCTGGAGTATTCTAGGCATTTGGAAGACTTCTTGAAAAACAAGTTAAGGATTGATGACGAGGAGAAGGCGAAAATAAATGAGTGGTGTTTTGCATGGCTTGAGAACACATTTCCTTCAAAGGAAAAGGATCTAGAGAGCTTTACTTTACCTAGCTTAATTGGTTAATATTCATTTTCTAATGCTTTAACTGATTTAGGTGCTAGTGTAAGTGTTATTCCTTAGATAATATTCACTAGTTTAGGGTTAGGAGAATTAGCTCCTACTAAAATGAAAATTAAATTAGCTAATAAAACTAGTAAAACTACCCTTAGGGATTGTCAAAAATGTGTTGGTCAAAATATACAAATTTGTTTTTCCTGTCGACTTTATTGTTTTAAATATTCCCGTAGATACTAAAATACCATTGATTATAGGACGAGCATTTTTTTCTATGGTACATGCTAAAATAAATGTGTTTAAAAAGAAAATATCTTTACGAGTCAACAAAAATAAATTGGTTTTTAAGGATGATAAACTAGTAACTAGCTCTAGTAAACATGTTTATGCTCTCTATACTTTTGGTGTATGTGTTTGTGATGATGTGCATGATTTACAGGAGGAAAGCATTGACATCATGGGGATCGACACAGATTTGTTTTGCTATGAGTCACCACTATGTTTGCAATTCAAGGAGTTTAACTATCTTCTGCAAATTGAAGAAGATTTGTTTACTTATGAGATTATGGTTGGTATGAGTGATGATGAGTAAGTCCTAGTGTAAAAATTAATGGAATTCCATGGACTACGCCTAAAGAAGAAATAAATAGGTTCGTGGAAGAGTACACTAGGTACCAAAATAAGAAATATGATATGTTGAAACCATGGCAACCTATTAATCAATAGTCCATGGAATGTTGTTACAAGGTTCAAATTAGTAATGAAAAGGAGATTTTGGGTTTGAATATGAATGCCTATACATATGAGACCTTTTATTGTAAGCAAATGCGGGAAGATGAGTTGGAAGCGATGTACCATGTAAGTGAAGAGTCTGCTGAGAAGGAAGAGCATGACATTGATAAACCCGCAGACCCTTGCAAATAGACTTTTGAAGAATGGTTTAATGCTTGCTATGGATCGAGTAGACAAATAAATAAGCAAAGCAAACAAAGGACTCGTATCTTATGGTTAGAGCTATACAAGATTGAAATTGCAAGTAAACGTAAGCTGAGTAAAAATGATAATACATCTTACGAGGTTGGCAAATTCAGAATGTAAATGCGATCTCACATCGAGACATGCTAACTATTGCAATTTTCATATTGATGATTTGGTACCAATGGATTCAGATGATGGTAAGGATTTTGAAGAATGGGACATTGATGATCACTTGGTGCAAATGGATAGTCCATTCTTTTTAGACGAGGAACAAGAAGAATTGAAGAGAAGAAGATGCTATTTGTTGAAACTTGATACCGAAGAAAGATTTGATGTGACAATGTACTCAAATGGACCATTGGAGAAATATGCTATAATGAGGAAAGTGCATCATGATGATTGGTTAATAAGTGAAGAGAATGTAGCT
>BQNB010003404.1:26868-86890 GCA_026074375.1 Tanacetum coccineum
TATTATATTAATTCCCTTGGTTGGTTGCTAGCTACTAAATTTCACTTATTCAGTGTTCGTGTGAGTTTCTTATCTAGTCTTTTCTAGAGAGATTTATGGTCAAGAATATTGCACAATGCAATAGGGAATGTGAAATTCGTGTAGAGTCATGTAGAGTCGTGTACAATTGTATTTTTGTAATTTCACTTTTTATGATTTCATTTGTAGTTTTCACAGTATAAAAATCAATATAGTGAGTTATGTCAAGTGAAATTGTAAAGTCTTGTAAATTTTGACTTTCTGGTATATTATTTATTAATTAAAATAAAAAAATTTAAATTAAGAAATAGAAAAAAAAGGAGAGGTTGTGTGATATCGGTTCGTGTATACTTAACTGATTCTATATATTTTATGACGTATATCGGTTGGCACGCTCAAATAAACCAATGATTGTAAAGTTTTGTTATATTAGTAGAGTTGGGCATAAATTATACCAACTTTGTATATTTAGTGTATTAGTGGTCGTAATTCACCACTATCTTGTATAGTTTTTCAGATGATTAAGAGTTGGTTGATTGGTTGAGCCAACTAGGTAAGAGTGTTTGTTAATCGAGTTATATTTGAGTCTAATTCGTGTTACCATTAAGCGCACGTTTTCCATGTTAAAGCGTGAGTTAGTGTTAGGATTCTATAAAGTGTCGGTCACTTACGGTTATATTATATCATATGTCATAGTACGTTATGTTTGTAGTTTATATGTTATTTATCCCACATCATCCAACTTGGTAATGTTGTAAAGGTTTCTTGGCCTATAAAAGGAAACATTAGGATGAGATGTGGGGTGGTGAAACTTATTACACTTATGATATGCGCTCTTTCTCTCTCTCTCTCTCTCTCTCTCTCTCTCTCTCTCTCTCTCTCTCTCTCTCTATCCCACTCATCTCGTCCCTCTCCATCCCTCTCCCGTCCCTCCCTCTCCCTCCTCCCCCTCCTCTCTCCATCTCTCTCATCCTCACATCTCTCTCTCTCCCTCTCTCCTCTCCCATCCCTCTGGTCTCCCGTCCCTCTCTCTCTCTCCTGCCACTCCCTCTTCTCTCCCTCCCTCTCTCTCCCCACACATCACCTCTTCTCTCTCTCACATCAATCCTCTCTCTCATCTCTCTCATCTCTCTCTGCCCTCATCTCGCATCCTCATCTCTCTGTCTCTCATCTCATCAGTCTCCCCGATCTAGTCTCTTGTTCCTCTCTCATCTCAAATCTTCTCTCTCTCCCTCTCTCTCTCCCTCTCTCCCTCTCCCTCCCTCCCTCTCCCTCCCCTCCCTCTCTCTCTCCATCTCTCTCTCCATCTCTCTCTCTCTCTCCCTCTCTCTCTCCCTCCCCTCTCTCTCTCCCTCTCTCTCTCTCGTCCCAGCCCTCTCATCTCCCTCGCCTCTCTCTCCTCCTCCCCTCATCTCCCTCTCTCTCTCCTCTCTCCTCTCTAGACTCTCCTCTCTCTCCTCTCATCTCTCGTCTCTCCTCGTCATCTCTCTCTATCTCTCTCCTCTCATCTCTCTCCTCTCTCTCGTCCACTCTCTCGTCCTTCTCTCCACTGGTCTCTCTCTCTCTCTCTCTCTCTCTCTCTCTCTCTCTCTCTCTCTCTCTCTCTCTCTCTCTCTTTTTCTCTCTCTCTCTCTCTCTTTAAGTTTTCACCATCTCTCTCTCTCTATAAAACTCTAAACTATCTTATTTGTTATTGATATTATATTTTCTACAATTGTATTAAGAGCCATGGGATAATTTAGTGGTGTTTTGTGTGTGTTTTTAAACTAAAAAAATTTCGTAACATTTTTATTTTTTTATGCGAGTTCTAAAGTGACGAAATGTATTATAATTGAATATTTGTTGGTTAAAACTTATAGTCTTTTTTTTATCAAAGATTAAGTGTTATAAAACTTAGATTTTCAAAAACAAACAAAATATAAACGTTAAAAATTGAAGTTTTAGTGATTATTGTGTGTTCTGTCTCGTTCGTATTTCTTGCGAAATAAGATATACTTGTAGGATAAAACTTTCGAAATAAACAGGGACTGTGAATACAGGTTTACTTTCTTGCGAGTTAGAATTGTAAAATTTGCGATTAAAAAGTTGCGGTTTAACATTTTAAAAACTTGCGAGTTAAATTATTAAAACATGTGTTGCGGTTTAAGACTTGCGATTAAAAATCTTGTGAATTAAGAGTTGCGATTTAAAAAAGTTAAAGTTTAACTTTTACAAGACTTGCGACTTAAGAGTAGCGATTTAAGAAGTAGTGGTTTAACATTTTCAAAACTTAGGAAATAAGTTGCTAATACAGGTGTCGCAATTTAAAAATTGCGGTTTAGCATTTTGTAACTTGCGAGTTAAGCTATTAAAAAGTTGCAAGTTAGGAGTATAAATCTTGCAATATAGATTCGATGACATCAAATAACATCTATTTTATAGCATCATTTATCCCATGTAATTAACCCATTTTATATAATTATTGCAAAGAATTGTTACTTAATCATTTGTATTTGAGAATTGCAGTAATTATGGAGTACTTGGTGAAGATTAACTAAAAGGCACACATTTTGGAGCTTAAACGAAGATATTTTGAAGATTACTGTTCTGACAACCAATACGCCGTATCCATCAAGGAAGATACGACGTATCTGTGCCTGCACTCACCAAAGACCACGAAGGAAACAAGATCCAATAGCCGTATCCAGAAGAAGGCAATACGCCGTATTTAAGCTATATGGAAATAAAATATTCTGGAAGATATCAAACGTGGTCCCTACTCCAAGAAATCCCCAATACGTCGTATCCAAGACTTTGGATACGCCGTATCGACCATATTCCAGACCCTATAAATAGAAAACTCAAAAATGAGTTTTAAGTGTGCTAAATCATATTCTCGATACCTAAACCATAAAAGTCGATTTTCAGAGGAGAAAAAGAGCAGAAGAGGTCGAGCAACGCGATTAATTCCATAGGAGACAACGTGTAATTTCTTGTACTTTCGTAATCGTTCAGTTTTTGGTATCATTCGTTAACTCGATTAGTTTACCTTGGCTAAATCATTACTTTTGTATTAATTATGACGTTTGAAGGCTAATACCTTCGGGTATTAGCCATTATTATGAAGATCTTAATGTTTGGTTTGTTTATCTCGATTTCTTAATTTATCGTTGAATTGCTTGTTTATGTTTATCAATATACTTGTTTACGTGCTTTTGTATGCGACCTATCATTCAACTGGATCTAGTGATACGGACCAAGTAATCTAGATGTCGGGATAGCTCTCCATATAGTGATTTATACATCTAGACCAATAGGATCACAATTGACGACCTATCTTTGCCCTTAGATTGTGAGCTTAGTTGGACCATAAGGTGACCTTGGTATCAACGAGTACGTTCTTGATTAATTTGTAAAGACTTGGTTAGTGGACTACTAGTGTATGAATTGCCATTAAGCAGTAAGTGGGTAAAGTCTCTATGAGCTAGGGTTTAACAAGATCACCATTGCTTTAATCCCTAAGATAGATTATAATCAGCAAATAAGGATGCTTTATGCGGATGCATTTAATTGTGACAGAATTCTACGTGTCTAGGTCTTAGGAAGAAGTAACGCCTAAGTCTTAAGAATGATATGCCGCCTCAAGATAAGTAATCATTGCACTAAATAAACAAACCAACGTTCTGATTGGATTAATAATGGCTAATACAGTTTTCTTATATTTGGCTAGACCGCTCTTTTATCTTCTGTTAATTTGCTTGCGTGTGTTTTAGTGTCTTGAATTGATTTTAGTCACCACTAAACATGTGCCAGTCTCTCAAGCTGAAAACCCCCTTATCCATTAGATTTAGGATTAACATAGGTTTAACATAGATTAGACTAACTTAGATTAGAAAAACCAAAGTATTAATAAATTGAAAGTGTTTCTCGCTCTTAGTGATCGACACCCTACTTACCACGAAACTCCCACCGACCGGGTACACTGCCCGTTAAAGTGTTCTTTTTGGTTAAGTCGGCAAAATATAAATTTAAAACTTGAATCATAATTTACAACCACACAACGACACATCAAGATTTTTAAAATTCTTGCGATTTACAATTTTCAAAAACTTGCGATTTATAGTTCTAAATCTTGCGAGTTAAGATCTTTATACATGTGAGTTAGGGATTTTCAATTCAAGCAAGTTAAGATTTTGACTCACTTTGTTCAAAACACATAATCACTTAATCACTTCAACAACAATAATACAAAACCACACAACACTTCCTAATCATCGAAATGATCCTTATATCATTTTACACAAACATCAAAACATCAAATAATCATGTCAACATTCACTGAAAATGTTATTGTTGCAAGTTCTAAAAACCGTCCACCTATGCTTGAGAAAGGAGGTTATGATACATGGCAGAGTGGTATGTTATTGTATATTGAGGGAAAGGAGAAGTGATAAATGTTGTTAGATTCAATATTCTCAGGTCCATTTCAGTTCAAAGAGATCACTATTCTAGCTAACGAGGAAACTGGAAGACCAGCAAAAAATCGTATGCAGAGTTTGGCTGATCTGACTTCTGATGAAAAGATCAAAATAGGATGTGACATTAAAGCTTCCAACATTGTTCTTCAAGGTTTGCCCAATGACATCTACACTCTTTTGAATCATAAGACAAAGGCTTACGACATCTGGTATAAGGTTAAAGAGCTAATGGAAGGGACATAGCTGACTAAGCAAGAACAAGAATCAAAGTTAGCAGATGAGTTTGATAGATTCACATTAGAGAAATGAGAGAGGATTTTCAAAACTAATGAATGATATTAATATGATTCAACTAAACATGACTAAGCTTCTTATCAATACCAAGAATGTTAACCATCTTCAGCTAGAGTGGAGTAGGTTTGTAACAGGGGTTAAGCAAGCTAGAAATCTGCATGAAGTTAGTTTTGATCAGTTGTATACATATCTTAAGCAGAACGAGGCTGATGCAAGTAAAGTTTGAGTTATGCGAGCTAGATTTCCTGATCCACTTGCATTAATTGCAAACACTTATAATCCACCACCATCTTATGCAAGTCATCTGATCCATCCAAACTACACCTTAAAATATATATAATATATAATAAAATATAGAATATATGTAGTAAGAATAGTCTAGAAACAAAGTCAATAAAACCGAAGAATAGTTAATAGAAATGTTCCCGGGTCGTTTATCCACCAACGAGCTTGTAATTGTGAAAATCGATCACAGTGGAAGATTTGATATCGTAAGGAGACGAATAATGATATGAGAGTGCTAGGAAGTTATTAAGCAAAAACAATATTAAAAGTACGTTTAGAAAATTCTAAAATTTATGAATTTAAGCTAGGAAAACGAGAGCACGATACCGAACCTAAAGGGGAAAAACCTAAATTCTTCAAAATTAACCCTACGACGACAGAGAACTTTTCACTTTAAAAATATCTAGGAACAAATAAAGAAGAATGATGAAAGACTAGATCGAAAAGGGAGTTCGTTTTGACCCAAAAACGCGCGTCGCAGACAAAAACCGCCATCCGGACTCCGTTCTTTAATGAAGCAAAAAGTTGTAAGAAAATGAACTACAAAAAGTTATATTTTTTCAGTGTGAAAATATGTGACAAAATAAGATTTTTAAAAAAGAAAATATTTTTATAGCTAGTTGTTTGTATTTTTTTCATGAATTTTAAAATTTTAACGGAAATTAAATTGTAGTAAAAATTCGTTAGTTAAATGAAATTCGAGAGAAAAATTCTGAAAATTTTACTTAAAAATTACTTTATACTTATAACAATTTACGAAGAATAAGAGAAATAACACAAAGATATTGCTAATTAAATAAGCCTCAAATAAGCTGTAACAGCTTATTTGTTATAGCCCAAAAGAGTAGATAAGTACCCTGGCCTCCTTGAGGCACTATAACGACACAATAGTCCCAAGTGGTATTGCAGCGGTAGAGTGTGTAAACAGGGGGAATGTTATCGAGGGGTACCGGGATCAAGTCTTGCGCTCACCCGGGTTCACATTTGTCTTTCCTCTCTTTTTTGGAAAACTTTGTGATAGGGTAGCAAGTTGTTAAGCTGTGGGGCTTAACAATTTCTTTGTCTCAACTACGTTTTTGTTTCTGAAAAAAGCTCTATAATAGAAGCTTAAATGAATAAGGCTTTGTTTAAACGATCAGAATGCTCAAGTGAGCTAAAGGCTTTGAAAAGCTAAGGTCATATGCTTTTGAGGACAAATAAGTACGTCTTGGACCAAAATAAGTAAGGGAGGGACCCTAATAACTAGAATAAAGCTCTAAAAAGCTAAAAAGCTTTAAAAAACTGTAAATACGGCTGGGGGAAAAATGGCTTAAGTGGACATAAAGCGCTTAAAGTAAAAGCTTAAAAAGGCTAAAAGGCATAAGCTGTTGGACAAATAAGCTAGGTAAAAGGAGAATAAGCCAACACAGCTTATCACGCTAACCTAAAAAGCTATTTAGGAGCAACAATGAGTTTATGAAATAAGCTAAATAAGCCAAAAAGGGAGCTTAATACTCTCAACAGTACTAACTAAAGAGTTAGTACTGTTGGTGTATAACTTGAGCTAAGGGCAAAAAGTTGGCTTAAAGATAAGCCATCAAAAGTGCTTTTTAAAGCCTAAAACTGAGGACACTTAAAAAGGAGCTTATTGGCTTTTAAAATAAGCCAAGAGCTTGGGCTTGGGTACACTAAAAAGCTAAATGCAAAGGCTTAAAATCCACCCCCTAGCACCAGGGGAGATTAATGCTAACAACAAGGGCTTATTTGACAGCTTTATTTAAGCTGTCAAATAAGCTCTAAATAAAAAAATAAGTTAAAACAGATGAAGTACCCTAGCAAGTGGACTTATGCACCAATTTTGAGCTTCCAAAAATCATTATCACTTGCTAAATTTTGATAGTAAAAGTGGGCCTTTGAATTTTTTTGAAGAACATCAATAAAAGGGCTTGTGCACAAATTTTGAGAAACTAAAACATATTAAATCCTGCTGATTTTTGATAGTGAAAAAGGGCTTTTAGATAAAAAATTTGACTCTTAAAAACTTTGGTGGATTTTACTAAACAAAGTCAAATGACCAAAAGGGTTTGTGACAGCTTGTTTAAGACACACAAAAGTTCACTTTTTAAACTAAAAACAATTTTCAAACTTGAAAACTTATAAAAACAGACTTAAATTAGCTTAAAACTTAAGCTAAATCTAGCTAAATGACCAGTAACGCCAAACTTAAAAACACTGTTTTTGACCTCTATTTTCATGCGTTAACCCAAACACCCCTTTAACTTCTTTAAAATGATTATACACTTTGAAAAGCTGTTTAACTCATTAATCTTAAAGGGAATAGACATAATAAGCACTAAACAACCATAAAATAAACAATAATAATCAGGAATAAACAACTACTAATGCAGGCTAAAATAGAATAAGCTATAAAAATCTAAAAATTAAAGCTTTAAAGGGAAAATTTCAATAACCTTTGTCCAAGCTTTTACAAGGACTTCTTGAACCCTCAAGGGCTTTTACCTACAAGCTCTGGCTTATAAATAAGCCAGTGAATAAGCCAATAAGCTCTTCCAACTTTAGCTTATCTTCCAATGGCTTATTCTTGAGAATATTCCAAACAAAAACTTACTAAAACTTTAAGCTATGGAGAATTTAAGCTTAATAAAGCTTAATCAAACTTCATATAAGATAGCTTATAGAAGCTTATTTTATAACACATATAAAAAGATAATTCTATACGCCCGTTTGACAATACAACTCAAATGGTATAAAATCGTAAAACTTCAACGACTTATCATTGAACTTTTAATAAACAGTACAAAGATCTTGCAACAACTGTAACAATAAGCGCTGCAAGGAAACATAAAAAAAGGACTTAATTTAAAGAAAGATAAAAACTTCTACACTACTCTCTTAATTTGGCTCACATAGCCTCTTATTTATACTAAGAGCTAAGTCTCAGCTTCTTCTTCTTGTGTTTCTTTTGTGAGAGACTTCAATGAAGTAAATCCCAAAGCCATTGATAAGCCATTGTCTTATCTTGGATTAATCATAAGCCATTGATTCTGACCAAGGTTATGGGGAATAGTGAGATTGCAACATTGTAATAGGGATTGTGACTGGATTAAAGGGTTTAATCCCCTTGTGGATTAATAGTTCCAGTGTTTTTGAGGAGAAACGAATGGGCGTAACAAACTGGTTGTATGGGGGGAATACACCATTGGAGACGGGAAAAGTTGGGTTTTATAAAGTTTGGGGGGTGTGACAGGGTGGAAGTTGGGGAATGCACATTTGGTCCATCCGAAATTTATAAGGAGGTTTCAAATTTTCGTACTATGATGGTGTTAAAGGTTTGGGACTTGGCAGTTTAAAGTCCCCAATCGGGTTAGAACGTGCAATTGCATCACCCGTCCTTGTTAGTTGTTTAGGGGACTTGGCATAGCAAATCCCCTTGTGGTTTAAAACTTTGAGAACTTGGCAGTATTGGGCCCTTCTCTGCCACAATATGTACCCTAGATCGCATCTCCTCTATCCTATCCTCAGACACTCTGCGATATCTACTATCATATATACGGCTACATTCAACACGCAACATTATAGTTCTACACAAGCCACCTAAAGCGGTCCTTCTACAATTTCACTGTCTTCCACATATCGTCTGTGTGTCACAACTTTTCGGGCACGCTCGTCTCAGACACTCACACACCAACGAAGCAGTGTGTCTCTCTTATAGCAATATATCAGCTTCTCGGCGAGTGGCACTTGGAGACTATTTCACATTTGAACACTTTCATTCTCGTGCCTGTCTTCTTCCTGCATCTCCGCGCGAGGCACTCGCGCCACTCTATCTTTCTCTCTACTGCGGTCACTCTTCGTCATTTATCACACGCACCCGATTCTAAGCTTTTAACTATCGTCTCTGTCCCTAGTTACACACACATCTCCCCTCTCTAACGCAAAACAAGCATGACACATAATAGATCTAGTATGGCGTACACTTGCTACACAGAGAGTCCATTATTCAGCTAAACGTCGTGTGTCCACCTGATCAGAGAGAGCGATCACTCATTATTCCTAAAATAAAGGTAAAAGGTATGTGTAATTAAACACATACCAATTATCTAATGGGATTAGTTAAGACTGAACTTGAAAAAGTTAAGGAAGAAAAAGAGGGGTTTGAATTTAAGCTAGCAAAGTTTGAAAAATCATCTAAAGACTTAGAGGATTTGTTAGCAAGTCAGGTAACTGACAAGAGCAAAAGGGGTTTTGGTTATACTGTTGTCCCCTCACCTCATCCCTTAATTCTCAACAGACCAACACCCTTAGACTTGTCCTATTCAGGTCTTGAGGAATTCAAACAACCTGAGGTAAATGGGTATGGTCCTAGGGATTCAAGTCTAAAGCCAACCACTGTTTGTGATAGAGAGTCAAATAATTCTAAGGAGAATACTGATGACTCTTTAACACAACAACCCAAGACTGTTACTGAAACTAGCTCAGTTGTGTCTCCATTTAAGGTAGACAAAGATTGGAAAGAAAAGTTTTTCCATCCTGCTAATCATGTTAGGGTAGAAGAACCTAAAAAGGCTAGAGTAATACTGATGCTCCAATCATTGAAGATTGGGTGTCAGATGATGAGGAAGAAGTTGAGTCTATTCCTAAGGAAGAAAAGAAAGCTGATGTACCTACTGATACTAAGAAAGAGTCAGTAAAACTGTTAAACCAAGTAGAAGAACAGTTAGGTATGCTGAGATGTATAGGTCACAGAGACCTAGGGGGAACCAAAGAAGTTGGAATGGTCAGAAATCTCATCAATTAGATTAACTTTGTTTTAAATAAACAAGGCATGCATTATTTATGGAAAAACATTTGATCATATTCAAATATAATTGTCCTAATGATTATAAAACATATGTTCCAAGAGCAGTCTTAATGAGGACTTTGGCCTAAAAAACTGTCAAAAATGCAAAACCCATAGTACTGTTAGGTCTGTTAACACTGGTCGAGACCTGATTAGTACTGCTAGTTTGTTAATGACTGTTGGGCCCTTATAATACTGCTCACTGATCAAAAAACCAACAGTTTGCTTGTGCAGGCCAAAGACCTCATTTTCAAAATCAAGCACAAAGGCCTTACAAAATACAGCATTTAACAAAAAGGTCTAATATTTAAAAATTAATCTGCTAAACAAGCTGTTAAATTACTAGTTAGGCCAAATGTCAATATTGTCAGGGTCAAGGGGATTTAATGGCTGTTAAGCCCTCAGCATGTTGGTTTGGAGACCTATCAAACACCAATGGTGCATCATTAACCTTTAAACAAATTAATTATATTGATGCACGAGGCATATCCAAGTCAGTAATGGCTTGGGTCCCCAAAAGTAACTAACTTCATAAGTTTTTTATGTGAGAGCAATTCCCAACTAAATGAAAAAGGATTTGTGGATAGTGGATGCTCAAGGCACAGTTCAAGGAAACTAGCTCAACCTTCAGACGTCCAAAGACTTTGATGGAGTTATGTTACTTTGTGAGGAGCAAATGAGGAGAATCACTGTAAAGGTACTATCAAAACAGATAAAACTTGATTTGAAGATGGTATACTTTGTCCAAAGAGTTGAAGTTTAACCTTTTTTAGTGTTTTCACAATGTGTGACAAAAAGAACTATGTTCTTTAACTGATTCTGCATGTCTTGTTCTGCTCCCAATTTAAGTTCCTGATGAAAAGTAAGTACTCCTTAAAAAAAAACCTAGACAAACAACATTGTACAGTTTTGATATGAAAAACATAGTTCCTAAAGATGTTTAACTTGTCTACTGCAATGGCAACATCTGAGGAATCAATGTATATGGCATAGAGAGCTAGGTCAATGTCAATTTTCAAAAAATATCAATAAACTTGTAAAGATAATCTTGTAAGAGATTGCCTTTAAAAAGGTTAGAGAATGACCAAACATGTTTTGGCCCGTGTCTTAAAGGCAAGCAACATAGAGCGCTTTTTCCTCTTGTAAGACCAAGGCCTTTAGCTCCCACCTACTAAGCCTTAATTTATGCTACATATGAGATTCTTTTGGTCCAACTTTTGTGAGTAGTATTATTTTTTAATGCATAAAAAATACTGCTTGGTAGTTTACTGATGATTTTAGTAGGTTTTCATGGTATACTTTTCAAAGAACTAAGGAGAAACTAGTGGAATCATTAAAAACTTTATTCAGCGGAAAAAGAAAATCTAGTGGATAAAAGGTTAAAATTACCAGAAGTGACATGGACTGAATTTAAAAACCATGTGATGGATGAGTTCTTAAGAAATCAGGTATAAAAAGAGAAAATAGTGTAGGCAAGGACACCGCAACCAAATGGTGAGCTGAACGAAAGAATAGGACCTTATTGAGCTGCTAAGAACCATGTTAGCAGATTCTAAGTTACCCACAACTTTTTGGGCAGAATTAGTTGCTACTGCTTGCTATGTATAGAATAGGGTCTTAGGTTTGTCAAGCCTCATAATAAACTCCTATGAACTCTTGGTAAGGGGTTATTAAACCAGCTATAGAGTTATGAAGCCATTTGGATGTCATGCTTACAATTCTTAATACCTTAGATAAGTTGGCAAGTTTGATGGCAAAAGTGGATGAGGTTTCTTATGATGGGTATGTCTTTAAGTAGCAAAGCCTTAAGGGTATACAACATTAAACCAGAAAGTACAGGAAAACTTGCATGTTGGGTTTTTAGAGAATAAACCAATGTTAGAAGGAAATGGTCCCAAGTGGCTGTTTGATCTTGATTCTCTAACCCAATCTATGAATTATGGGCCAGTAGTTGCAAGGACTTTTTCTAATGTTTCTGCAGTAAACTAGGAACTATCAGAGTCCAATCCAGCAAATCCTCCAACAAGATCAAGATTGTATTTTTCTAATGCCAATTATGGAAGGATCTTCATATCTTTGAAGATGTTTCACTCAACCTTTTGATGAGGCAACAATAACAAGATCAAGATGGACTCATTGATGATTGTGCAGTTTCAGGATGATGGTATTGATTTCTCACCAGTAATACTGCCAGTCTACAAGTTAATACTGGTAGTAGAGTAATTAGTACTGTTGCTCCTGAAGTTAATACTGCTACTTCTGAAGGATTGATAGGACCAATTCCTACAACTGAAGACACACAAGAGGAGGATCAAGGCATTGATTTGGGGAATATTTCACCATCTTATGCAATTTCTTCCACTCCTCATACAAGAATTCACAAGGATCATCCAATTGATCATGTGATTGGTGATGTGTAGTCTTCTGTCAAACAAGAAGGATGACAACTACTATTCTGAACTAGATTTCTTAGTGCCATTTAGAAGAAAGACTCACCCAGGGACTTACATACATTCCTTTTTGCCTGTTTCCTGATCTCAAGAAGAACCAAAGAGAGTTTCTAAAGCTCTTAGTGAGGCAATGCAAGAGGAACTCCTACAGTTCAAGCTACAAAATGTATGGGTTCTTGTAGATTTGCCTAAGGTCATAGGCTTTTGGTAGCAAAGTAGTCTACATGAAACAAGAAAGAAAAAGAGGGAATTGTTGTCAGGAACAAAGCAAGACTTGTTGCCCAAGGACATACACAAGAAGAAGGGATTGATTATGATGAAGTATTTGCTCCAGTGGCTAGGATAGAACAATAAGAATATTTTTGCCTTATCTTCTTATATGGGGTTTCACATCTACCAAATGATGTCAAAAGCTTTCTTATATGGTCAAATTGAAGAAGGTGTATGTATGTCAACCTCAGTTTTGAAGATCCTACCATCCTGATAAAGTTTATAAGTGGTGAAAGCACTATATGACTTCATCAAGCACCTAGACTTGGTATGACACATTGCACTTATCTTTGAGCAATGGATTTCCAAAAGAGCAAGATTGATCACACTCTTTCATCAAAGTCCATCAAGGGCATATTATGCTTGTTCAAGATCTATGTAGATGACATCATTTTTGGATCTAACCAAGAAGGAACTTTGACGAATTTGAGAAGCTTATAGGATAAGTTATCAGATGAGTATTCTATGGGAGAACTCACCTTCTTTTGGGGTTGTCAGGTCAACAAAGAAAGAAGGGCATCTTAGTAGTCAAGATAAATATGTCCATAGATCCTGAGGAAGTTCCAACTACACAGATGGTGAAGTCTGCCTCCGCTCCCCACTGATTGGAAGTGCCCTTAGGTTAAAGATGCAGATGCTGATGATGTTGATGACATCTTTATAATCCACTGATTGGATCTTTGATGATCTATATAGCAACTAGAACCAGATATCATGTTTGCAGTTTGTGCATTGTGCCAAAGTTTCAAGTTTCCCCAAAAACATCCATCTTTTACTGTCAAAAGAATTTTTAGATACCACAAAGGAAAACCACTCTTGGTTCTTTGTATATCTAAGGATCTCAACATTTGAGTTAGTTGCTTATACTGATAGTGACTATGCTGGAGCTACACTTGATAGGAAGTCAACCACTAGAGGTTGTCAATTTTTGGGAAATAGGTTAATTTCTTGGCAATGCAAGAAACAAACTGTGTGGTCTCACTTCTACAACTGAACTGAAAAATGTGGCTGCATGCAAGTTGCTGTGGAAATTCCTCTGATCCAAAACCAATTACTTGATTATGGGTATAATTTTATTAACACTGTTATTTACATTGACAACACCAGTACTATCTGTATCATAGAAAATCCTGTTCAACACTCTAAAACAAAACATATAGAGATTAGGCATCAACTTTATAAGAGATCTGTAATACTAAAAAGTTGATTCAAATGTCTAAAATTGATACTCAACATAATGTAGCAGATCTTCTTACAAAAGGTTTTGATGCTGGTAGATTTCAGTTACATAGGTTTCAAGTATTGGAAATGCATCAAATCCCTAAGGCCAAATCTCTAGGTTTGTTTTGGTAAAGTTTGTTAAATATTAGTACTGTTAGCTATTTGTAAATTAATACTGCTAGGTATAATTAGTACTGCTAGTTATATTTAAAACTGTTTGTTAAAACTGTTACTTATAGTTAGTACTGCTGGTTATTTCTATGTATTTTTGTTAATCCTGTGAATAACACTTAATACTGTTAAACAAGAAACATGTTTGGATTTTGTTTTTCTTGGTTTTCAGCTAACTTTTTCAGGATAAACAATGAAGTGTGCCATTGATTTTTCCATAATGTATTATTTGAGGGGAGGAAACATCTTGGTTGTTCTTAAAGTGTTGGTTGTTACACCACACAACAAATGGTCATCAATTCACCATGTCTTATAGACATCAAGAATTGACTAGTCCAGAGCAAACGGCTACTGGTAAAGACTTCCCAAATCCGTTGATAGTTGATAGTTTACTAAAAACTATATGGTCCTCAATGCACCATGTTTTTACAATGAAGCATTGGCTAGTCCAGAGCAAACGGCTACTGGTAAAGACTTCTCAAATCCGTTTATAGTTGGTAGTTTACTCAAAACTATATGGTATCATTGCACCATGTTTTTCTAATGAAGCAATGGCTAGTCCAAAGCAAATGGCTATTGGTAAAGACTAATCAAATCCGTTTATGGCCTGAGTAGTTTGGCCAAAACTACATTTTATGTGATTTTGTGAGCTAAAACAAAAGAGAGAATTGGTGAGCTCAAAAACAGAAAGAGAGCTGTGTGAAAAATAGAAAGAGTGCAAAGTGAGCCAAAAGAATTGAGAGATGAATTGTGAGCCTAAAAACAGAAAGAGAGACCTGTGTGAAGTTTTTCTTTTAAGTTTTACAAACATATGGAGTTTGTACTGCTTATGGGTGGAGAAGTTAATACTGCTAGGACAATTTTAGTACTGCAGGCAAACTTAATACTATACAGCTAGTATGACCATTATAACAGTTTGGGCCTAACAGAGTTTCATTAATTAATAGAGCCGTATGAATATTTCGCCAAATCCTAGTGGAATCAGGGGTTTGACCAATTGCAGACTTTCGGGACAACTATAAATTCATATGTTTTATTCACAGTATCTTCACTTTACTTAATATTGGTCAACTAATATCTCTCTGTTTTCTCTATTAAATTGAAATTAACTTTCTCCAGCCCTCATCCATTCATATACGATCATATCCCACTTAATACCTCACATCGTTACTCATGGCATAGTTGGATTTTTGTGATAAAACAACATACTTGTAGCATTTTCTTAAAATCAACGAGTAGTGCAGGTTTCATCAGACCATCCCATTTCATACACTACGAAGTCATATTTGCTATGCACTTACTAAGAAGCCAGAGGTGTGTGTATCATTTATAAAACAATTTTGGAGGTCTGCTACGATTTTGACGGATGATAATGGCAATGTCAAGATTCATGCTACAATAGATGGACAGCTTCTACACTGATAGACACAATCCACTAGGCAGAGCGAACTTCTTCTCATACTCACTACTGAGAAGTGACTGTCACACACATATCGAGACACAGCCTCGGAGTACACCTCCCCGACTCGATCATTACCCGACCATTCAGCTTCCAACTAAGGCAACAATGTTACGCTTGAGAGCACACACATCAGCCGAGAGCCCCCTCTCACGTAGGCCTACTTTGATATCATCAAGTACACTGCAAGATTATATACTATCTCTACTAGTAACATCAAACCACACAAGAGGCATTTTCTCACCCCAATGATGAGTTCACTCTACACCTCCTCCTAATAGGACACCTATCGAGCATAGTATGACATAGAAGCCTCATCATACAGTGGAGACACTCACATTTGATGGTTTGTGATGTGTGACGAAGAGCCCACACTACTTATCCAAGGACAACGACAATAATTGGCTCAACATATGCACTAGAGGACAATCTAGTTCTACAGGTCTCATACACACACAGCAATACACACTCTCTCATACACACACACACAACACACACAATTGAGATTTTTTGTTAGGTTGGGTGATGGGTATTATGAGGTTAGTCTATATACACAGGATACTATCTCTATTGCTCTGTCTTACTGACAGATGATCATTTCTGTATCTATATCTCCATGGACACAAATATCACTGTAAGTGTACGACATGTTCAACACAAGGTTGGATCTTGTATGAGTTTAGTTGACACAACATGTGATGTGTATGCATCCGTTGACACTCTACACACTACACACAGAGTCACGACCTTAACGCGCACTTGATCTAAAGCACGCGTCTACTTCCAAGAGTAACATATCGAGTCTCAAACTTTACAAGGATCGATCTAGCGCTCTTGTAGAGTTGGAGTGGTGCGTCATGCTCACAGATATATGTGTCTTCAGGAGTACTGCGAAACTTGTGGGTGTCTGAGATGAGAAGAAATGAGAGTGTGGAGTACTCAATTTATCACGCGACATCTCAACGTCATCGAAGTATGTGTGGACTATATCATAGTACTACACAAGGACGAGAAAAACGAATGAGCTAGTACATATAGCACCTGATCTCACACACACACACACACACACGGAGGACACATATCTGAATCTTCTGAGAAACATTAAGACACATCAACTCTGATTCTGGCAGCGTATCTCTTCAATCCACAGCACCCGACATTACACTAGAGTGCTTTGTGAAAATCACAGGACATGACTAGACACGACACTTGGATAACGTATTACAGATAGTAGTCTTATACTCTGCACAACAATCTCCATGGATAGAAATAAGTAATCTACTACACACAATTTAACAGACAGCAGCAAACTATTAATACCGAGACTATACGAACACTCTGTCAACAGGTCAATCTATGGGCGCGGAGAGCGTACACAGGATTATAGGTAGTGTGAGTCAGTATAGTGTTGTATGTTAGACGGGTGTGTAGGCTACAGAGTCGTGGTGATAGGTAGGACTACACATTCAGAGAGTAAGGGATAGGTACAGAGGAATATGTACAGTGTATGGTGGGCGTGAGTGTCAATGTGGGTATTGTGTGTTTGTATGCACACATTTTTCTCTTGAGACACAATCAGTATAACATCACTGATAAAAGACAGTTGATCTCTGAGATCAATTAGTTGCATCGGTACTTCTGCGTACTATGAAGAGATCAGGAGGGGATCTATGAGATAAGAGTACGGTTTAGTGACATCACACTAGTGTGGAGTGTCTCTCAGCAGCTTATGTGGGTGTGACGGACATGGGTGATCAAATGGTGTTTAGTATGTTCGGTGCATTTGACAATACTGGTTACGTATCTTGTGAACTGGGGAGGTTCAGATTATAATGTGGATAGTGTTACAGGTGACATTACTGAGACACTCAGATTATGGATGTGTTGTGATATATAGATCTGCGGATTGGCATGTCTCTCTGATGTCTACTTCGGTATACTATATTCTGGAGAGACAACATTAGCAGGATATGGGGACTATTTAGACGCATTAGATCACCTAGAAGGGCAAACTCTCTAATAGATTTGGTGGCATGAGATGTACAATACGATTTACTGGTGAGATTAGTATGTATTATGTGGAGAATTGGGCGTAATTGAGTGTCTATTGTTAGATAATGTACACAGTAACTTAGAATTGGATCACTTTAGGTGGTAGAGATTGATCATAGTATGGGATGACAATGCGACGTGGTAGAGACACTGAGTGAGTGTGTAGTACGGGGGGACAAGTGTCTATTTCAGTTGGACTATTAGTGGTGTGAGGGATCTGGATGTTTCTCTCAGGAGCACATGATTGTATGTATTTAGAAATTAGAGTGGCGATGAGGATAGGCGGAGACAACTGCATGTCCCACACACTAGATAAGGTTTAGTATCTCATTGATTTGAGTAGAGTTGATTTTGGAGTATTGCGTGTTGATTTTGTTTTACACAGTGGTTAGCTTCTAGATGAGCACTGGATAGATATTGATACATGGGTGGTTGAGTTATTTGTGAGAGGCGATATGGTCATCATGATCACATCACACTATCTTGTAGCAGCATATATTTAGATGTGTAGCGGAGAGTATACTACGTATGAGTTCTTCGTCACGACATAGGTGGTTAATGGACAGGGTCTAGCTTTTTGTTTTTTCAGGATTAGTGTCTCTAGATGAGGAGTTCTGTGTCTGTGGATCAATTATTGAGGTTGGAGGTGGGCTGATGAAGGATAGCTTAGGCATGAAGATCTATGGATGTGTTTGATGGACTATAGTTTATCTAGACATTATCACAGTAGTCTGACATAAGAGTGTTCAAACACACCACAGTATATGTTAGATTATCATACTGTGGTGAGAGATACATAGAGTTTTTTTCAAACAATTACCGCAGCTACTACTCTGAGACGGATCAATTAGTGAAGACTTAGTTGGGTGGGTCGAAGGTTCACTTTATGAATGGAGTAATTGTGTGGTTTTAGTGGATGTGGGATGAAAAGATTTGTGGGGAGGAAGTTGGTGGAGGTGTTTATGTTGGTTTTTTGATTTTGGAAGGTTTTTGGTTTGGATAGTTGGGAGAAGAATTTAGTTAGGTATTGAGGTTTGTTGGTAGGGTTTTTGGGAGGTGTTATATTGTGGTTTTGGTTGTTGTGTGGATTTGTAATGATTATTTGGTTTGTTGAATGAAGTGTTTTTATTATTGGTTGTGGATTTTGATTGTTGTTTGATGTGTTTGTGGGGTTATAATTGGGTTGGAGGGTATTTGTGTTATTGTTTGTTGAGAAATTAGTGTTGGTAGAGGGTGATTATTTGGGGAAGTGGAGTTGGGTTGTATTGGGGTAGGTACTGTATGGATGGGTAGTTATTGGATGTGGTGTGGGGTTATATTTGTAGGGTGTGTTTAGTTTGGTTTGGATGGTTGATTGGGGTATTTGGTGGGTGTTTATTTTGGTATGAGTTGGTTGGTGTGTGTATGGTTAGGATATAATTAGGGTGGGTTAGGTTGATTGGGGGTTGATATTTTAGTGTGTGGTAATGAGATGGATGTTGTTATGTTGTGTAGTGTTATTATTGGTGGTAATTAGTGTTGAGGGTTTGGTGGGGTGTGAGGGGGTGGATTTATTTGATTGATGGTTAAATGGTTTGAATTCATATGTTGACAGAAAAGAAGTATCCCTTAAGCCAAGAGATGCTGTCAAAGATGTTATAGCAGAAAGTTGGAGGTAGATCATGAAAGTCCCAGTCTTTTGAACTCCAAATTCAAAGAAGCTCAAGTGCCAGAAATGACAAAATTGTGTGAAAGAATCAATCAGCTGAAGAAGAAGTCTAGAAGATTTTATTCAGATAGAATTGGTTGCTTTGAAGACCATTCACAAGTTTATCGATGAGAGATTGTTGGGAATAAACTCTATAATAACTTAATACTGCCTACAGTACTAAAGGAGTTAGTACTGCCCAGCACAAAAGTTAAGTACTGCCAAGTGAAACTTAATACTGCTATTGAAGAAGTTTTGTACGCTTAAATGGTCAGAAGCTGATATATAAGATAAAATGATGGGAGCATTTCGGAATATTTAGTTGTGAATTGTAACTGTTCCTAATAGATAGGCAGATATATGTGTAAAGGGCTCCTCAGCATACGACTATCTATTCACACATAGGAGCCCCACTCAATAACAGCATGTGATATCTAGTCAATCACATGCTAGCACATTCATAGACGCGACAATAATTGGATTAGCGCGAGAGATTAACAGAGAAGACCCAATTTTAGAAGCGTTCACTATTCACTGGCAATAGCACAGATATTATCTATATATACACAGCCCCCAGCTACAGCATTCTCTCGAGCACATTCTCACGAATAATTAACACACATTCATCAGTTTCACACACTTCTCCACCAATAAGACAATATTATTCGCGAATGAAAACATATCACAGTAGATGAGCGAGTGCACATCCTTATATTCAGATATCTCTCTATCCAGCAACTCTATCAATATCATCTACAGAAGATACACTCATCTACCAGTCGAGAGCACCAGAAGTGCGCTGCGGCTATACACACTCTATTAAGAGTACACACATCAACATACAGTCCACAGAAGCTATTCGAATCTATCAGTATATCTAGAGAGGCAGAATAATCTTTCCAAAGATACACCATACAGCACACACACACTAACCATACAATGACAAACTCTTGCTATATACGCCGCTGTCTAAATAACACTACACTCACTTTAGGAACGCGCTAGCACACTAACTAGAGTTTACTGGGTCAGTATAATCTGTGAGCACACTCCACTAAACCCTAGATGTTCATTTCACACTTACATAGTACATACTTCGACATAGCGACTGGCTAGTGACTAGGCTCTTTAGGATCTAATCAGAAGGATATCACAAGTGTCGTATTACTCATGTGGCACCGGTTGGAGAGTGTACTCTTGATGGCAGGCATTCTTCTCATCACCGTGGTATCGGACTATTCGATGGAAGTGCATGATCTTGTTGGACTAAGAAGACACCTCTTGACGATCTGATTCTAGTCAAAATTTCGAGTCAGATGTGGATACGAGAGTAAATTCATGTACTCTCAGATAAATTGATTGATCTCACTGCCACCTGGACAAGTTAAGAGAAGGTAGCCAAAGTGTATAATTTATGAGCTACGAGTGTCGATTGAGACTTTATGTAGCGTCAGTATGGGTGCAGACTACAGATACATTGTAGTTGTAGTATTGTGTCACGGGAGTCCATCTTAGACACTTGGTAGTGGGGTAGATGGATCGTGTCTTCTCTATCAGAGATAGGTGAGAACGAATTTTCTCATCTGTGAGTGACGTCTTCGTTCGTACTAACAAATGCTCACGGGAGTCGGGTTATGATTTGTGGGGGTTTGAACTAGGAGACATCTACGGATTCTAAGTGTATGGCTAGAGGGTGATGTAAGACGGGGTGGTAGACACATACTCTATAGTGGAGTGGTAGAGAGTGGGTAGCGAGGATTATATGAGGTGCGTAGATTCTGTGCAATTCATCTACAACAAAGAGGAGATACAATACTGATTTTAACACAGAGTGGTCGTACTACTCTGAGGTAGAGAGTTGTAGTTGGATTGAGCATGTATGAGTCGTATAGATACTGACCACACTTTGACGCACGATCGTGGGTGTTAGTGTAGGTGTCCAGTGGAACATATTTTTGTATTGATGTTTATTTCTATGTGAATTGATCTCCTTATTCAACAGGGCGGGACTTCCTTGTAGCACACCTAACAAGTAGTATTATACTGCTGTTGGGGGGGTGATAGAGAGTGATGTTTAGCTATGGAGGGCTCGAAGGACTACAGTTGACACACTGCACACACAAGTCTGACGAGAGGAGTAGTCTGTCATTCGTGATGTTTGTAGGGGGTTTGTGGAGCATGTGGATGGACTGTATTTGAACAGGGTTGGTACACACACAGATGTGATAGGTAGTCTACAGATTGAGGTATGAGTGAGATAGGTGGAGTTGAAGTAGTAAGTGACTGAGCATATGGTGACAACAGGGCGATATGGAGAGGAGCATGTTGTGGGTCTCTAGGTGATAGTATATTAGTAGAGACAATGAATACAGCTGTACAGGCGAGACAATATGATAATAGAGATATATGATAGACTCTGCGTGTCATTCTAAGCACGAGTCAGCGAAATGTAGGATCTATCTGACACAGGTCTCATTTCTTGGGTTCGGTGATAGAGAACACAGAGAATATGGGGGCATAAGAACGAGTGTGCACACCACATTATCTTCACGGTGAGTAACGTCTCTATTCATGATGGTAAAGGAGAAATGTGGAGTTGATGGGTAAGGTATGACACTTCTTCACACACCTGTTGAATAGTGAAGAACTTCAGAGATTGGGGGATGTCACATATGTACTCAGTGTGTTGTCTAGTCACTAGACTAAAGCACATACGACAACTTAGTAATGGTAAAAGAGAGAGATGGGATGTCTTAGACACATAGTTGTGACACACACATACAGGAGAAAGATCCTATAGTGGACGACAGTGGGGACATGAGGTGTAGACATAGTGTGGGATGTGTTTTATCTAGGAATATAAGAGAGTTATCTCTATACTGAAGTCTAGAGATTAATGTAGAAATGTGACGAAGGGGATAATGTACACTTAGAGATGGGGGTGTCATAAAGATATCTATGCGAGATCAGACACAAACAAGTCACAGTAGGATCAATACTATAGACAGGTGTGTGACTTTGAGTAGATGGGAACTCATGCTGTATAGTGGGATTTAGGAGGACATTATAGAGAACGAATGGTTTGCGTATCAAGCTAAGATAGAGGTCTCTAGATGCTGTAAGTTGACACACTGGGCATGTAGTAAAGTAGTTAGGATAGAGTGACGTCTGAAGAGTATCACGAACTAGCTGTAAGAGGGGGAGTACGGAGGAGAAGGAGACAGAAGTAGCAGATAATTAAGACAAACAGCTAGTCTCTGAGAACACAACTGGATACATTTTGTAGGGGGATTGGAGGGTTATAGTGGTGTAATTGAAGTGTGTAGGGTTGTGGTGGTGTGTAAGGGGAAGGTATGGTGGGGAATTATGGTGGGGAATGTAATGGTGTGTGGAGATGGTTAGTGGGGGGTGGGGTGTAGAAATTAAATAGTTGAAATCTTGTGAGGATGAGGGTGTGGGTGTTGTGGGTGGAGGGTTGTGTGTGTAGGGAAGGTAGTGATTGTGTGTTGGTGTAAGTAGTGAAGTGGGAGTGTGAGGTTGAGATATGATGGGATGGTTGGATAGGGGTATGTGGTTTATGGTGGGGAGAGGAATAGTGGGGATAATGAGAAGTGGTGAGGGGGGGATGATGTGATGGAGGTAAATTGAAGGGGGGAGGTGATTAGAGGTGTATATTTGGTGGTATAGGTTGATGTAAGTGTCTGGGGGGGTGTGGAGTAGTATTTGGATGAGGGTTTTGGGGGTGGTGGGTAGAAATAGAGATGGAGGTTTGTGAGGGGGGTGGGGGGGTTGAGAGAAAGGGGTGTGTGTGATGGGTGGAGGTGGTGAGTTAAGATTAGTTAGTTGTGTTGGGGTTAGCACAGGATTGTTGGAGAGTGGGGTTGGGGGATGGTGTTAAGTGAGTGTGGGTTGATCATCTCAGTGGTACGCGTGAGATCGTTGATACGATGTTGTGTTGACAGTTGAGCGCTGTAGTGTAGTCTGTACACTTGACACTTTATCGTCACAATACAGTTGGACACACACACGGCATGGATAGAGGTCGTGGGAGAGGGGAGAGGGGAGGCAGACACACACTATCTGTGGGAGAGTGAGAGTCAGGCATATGGGTAATGGAGATTTATTGTCTTGTGTCATGTTGTGGGAGAAAGTTGGTTGGACGAGTTCGAGTGTGGGATAGAGAGCACGAGAGATTATCAGGTATGTATGTGTGTGGTTTGGGTATTGAGAGAATATTACTGAGGTATAGTAGAGTTAGGTTGACATCTCACAGATTTTGCAGGTATAGCTGTTATCACTGAGTCATTACACTAGACTATGACACGTAACGCATATACGGATCATGATGTGCGTAGGCGTTTAAGCAACACAGGTAGAGGCAGAGAGAGGTACATTATTTCTACACGATGATGGAGGAGATTCAACAGTTAGTACACAAACGACTCGGCAGTGTACTTTTTCATTGTGAGGGAGCAGATGTGGAGTGATATAGGAATGATTGGGGGGGGAGTGGTGTCGTGTTGCAGGGTCTTATTATTGGAGATGGGAGAGGGACATTCTGATTATACAGTATATGAGCACGAGGTACACGATATGATATATCATGAGCGAGTTGGGTCCAGTGTATAGTTATACAGGTTCTGAGGAACAGGATGGTAGTATTAGGAATAATGGTACAGACACAGATGGTTTGTCACAATTCAGAGGGCGAAGGTAGTAGCGGTAGGATTTGAGGCACCAGGGAGGGTGTGTGGGTAGCTGAGTAAGTACATAGATCATGGTGGGGATAGGTGGATCTGGATTTTCTAATTTGGTAAAGTAGTGGTGGGGAGTCTGATGGTGATTGGATATGATTAGGGTGATTGGATTTTGTTAGTAGGGATAGAGTATTTGGTTGATAGGTTATTGGGGGTTGAGATGGGTGTAGTATAGTAAAAAGTTATAGATGGAATGGAATGGGATTATAGGTTTTTGTGGTAGTTTTGTATGAAAGATGGCGACACGGATGATGATTACACTGACAGGGGTAGGACAATAATAGGCACACAGTCATGAGAGAGTCGAGTTGCTCGGAGGCAAGTGATGAGGAGACCGGATTATAGGGAGAGAGGGATAGGTTTATTCACGTACGTGGAGTGAACTCTTCAACCTAGATGCACACAGTGTGGTGATGGATGAGTGACGGACACACATTTATAGGTGAGCACACAGCGCATCGAGGTGATTGATTCGTGTTCTTTTGCTAGTGTGAGATCGTTCTTAGAGGAGACGTGAGTTATACAGGAACGACGTGCAAACACAGACAGTGTAGTAGTGTGATACAGAAAAGTTACAGCAGGAGAACTTTAGTTGCGAGAGCTTACGAGTATGTGTGTAGGTTAGGGTGTGACTGATCTATATCTCAAGAAGAGATACTGAGCACAGTGTGTGTTATATTGTGTTAGGTCGATAGTTAGACTCAGTGGGTTAGACTTTGTAGGAGGAGGTGTTACTTGAGGTCAGGATTGGAAGTAAGCAGTAGGTGTTTGACTTAATGAACACGAACATAACAACAATGAGACTTGTGCAGAGACAGGAGGGGTTGTTGATGTGAAGGATAATAGGCAGAGGAGAGTATTGATGATGCATCTCTTAATCACTTTCGGGAGAGGAGGCAACGCTGTCTAGCTGTGTCTGTAGGGCGATAGTTCATTGAATTGCACGGGACTTCTATACACTACATAGAGTGATCTGTCAGATACACACGATCACACAGTGGACTCAACATATACTCTGCTCATTAGATAGTAAATCTGATGGGAGGATGGGGGAAATTTGGATGGGATTGTGATGATGATGACACGGGTGTGGATCTCTGAGGTCATCAAGGTAGAGGTATATTGTGTTTAAAACAGGGTTTGATTATTATTGGTTGGGATTGAGTTTTTGGGTAGGGTATTTAGGGATTGGGAGTTGGAGTTTTATCTGTTGAATTGGGAGATTTAATGTTAGTTGTGGAAGTATTAGAAAGATAGGAAAGGGGTTGAATTTGGGGGAAGGGATTTTGGATTGTTGTAAGAGAGTGATGTTGGTGAGGGAAGGAGGAATGTAATGGGAGGGGGTTGAATTGATTTAATTATTGGTGTATGAGATAATGTTTTTTTTGATGATTAGAGGGTGGATTGTTGAGGTGTTGGGAGATATATTGGTTATGGGGGGGGGGGGGGATTGGGGGGGGGGGGGATAGGGGGTTGTAATTGGGGTATAGGGTGAATGGGTATGATGTATATATTTTGTAATATTAAAGGGTGGGTTTTTGTTATTGATGTTATTTTACTGTTATGTGATGAAATTATTATATTGTTTGATATGATATGTGGTTTGTGTATTAATAATATTGTGATAATTTATTTTTTGGAAATTGAATTTGTTGTTGATGATATAAGTATGAAAGATGGTGGGGTGTATGTGTTTGTTATGAATGTATAAAGATTAGATAGGGGAAAATATTGTATGTCTAATGAGTGACTAATTGAAGGAGTTAAAAGATTAAGTTGTAGGACGATAATGGTTAGAGTTGATGTTTTTATAGTTATTTAAAGTGTGATAAAAAATAATAAGTTCGTGAAAAATGAGTGATGGGTGGTTAAGTGATAATATTATATATAGGAAGATGGTATTTTGAAGTTAATTTGAGTGGTTATGATAAAAGTAATACAAAAGGTGTAAAAGAGGAGAAAGAATAATAAATGGGGAAAAGAGACTGTTAAACAAGATATTATGAAAAGAAGATGAAATAGTGAGTAGAAAATAAGTATATAATAAATGTAACTAAGGGAAGCTAATAAATGAATGTGATTCAAACTTCAAAGGAAAAAGGTAGAATTAGATATTGATCATAATCTAGTCCTATATATAATAATTTTAATATAGAAGACATCGATATAAGATGAAACGATAGTTATGGGAATAGGGATTAGGTAGAAATTATACAAAAATATATGAGAATGAGATCTTCTAAATGGGTTATGGAAATCATGTTACCATCTCTAAGGCGGTCAATACATCCTCCTCTCAAGTATCTCGATCCTGGTCCTCCATAGTGTCTACAAATTGCAATCGACTCATGGGCTATAGGGGTCCTGCTGTCTCGCAGCAGCACACAGAACTCTCCCCAACCTCACAACTAGGTCTAGGAGAGTAGTAGTAAGCCCTTCCGAGGCGGGTGTCACCTCGGAATTCAGCTCATAAGGCTAGTGGAAGTGCAAGAAGAGGTAAAGGTAACAATAGTGGGGTCATTGATGGGAGTATGAATGAATAGGTAGATAGAGTGCTGCAGCTCTTCATCTGCCTCATCTGGCTGCTCTAGTATGTTGGGGGTTGAATACGTGAGATAAAAAGAATGGTGGTAGTGGAGGTGTAGGTGCCTCATCCTCAGCTGGCACTAAATCCTCAGGATGCTCAGGCTCCGGAATGTACACAGGTACATGATCCTCCAGCTCTATGGGATCAGGTACATACTCTAGAGAACGTGGTGCCTGCTCCAACAACTGTCGGGCAGCCTCCTCGTAAGGATCCTCAGATGGAATACTCCAAGATCGTGCCTCAGAGTGACAAAGTAAAGGTAACGCATAAGTCAGCCTGACATGACTACTGTGACCAGCAAAAATAACTTATATAAGTATATTATATAAGGCTCTTATTGTAATATACGTAATATATTATAACCATGTATATCAATTATGAATGCATCTAGTCCAACTAACTAATGCAACAACTAGTGTCCCATAAAAACCCCTTTGTATGAATGCAATGTTTGAAAACGGTTATAGTCCAGTAAAAACATTTGACCTGGTTCTCTATAACCTTGGCTCTTGATACCAATCTGTAACACCCCCAAATTGGGTCGCAGCGGAATAAGGGTCCGGGGCGTGTTACTTCATAGATCAATAACCAAAAGATATATATAGAACGACCAAAAAGTCGTTTTTAAACTGATACCATTGGATTTAACAAATATATGATACACATAGCCGAAAGCTTTTAAACTTTGTCCTGATTTTATTACAAAGATACTAGTTACACAACTCATGAGTTACACAAAACATAATACAACAAATCTTTTAGCAGACATCCCAAAACAAAATAACCATGTAATCCTTGGCACCTAAATGCTACTGATCTCCTGAAAAAACATTGCTTTAAAACGTCAACAATAAAGTGGTGAATCATAGGATTGATAAATCATAATATGCAGACCGCAAGACTTTCCCGTGATAATGCAACACTGCAGACAACACAAAACCAGGAATTACATTTTTCCTAACTCATGACACTGAAGCTCGACGTCATTCTTGCAAAATAATATATATTGCAATTACTGCCCGATTTAGATGTTCAAACCCTAAACAACCTGTTGATCCTACGCCTAGATCGGATTCTTTATGATATACAAGATTTTTTTACCTTGGAAGAACCAAAATAACAAAGATGAGACTTGTATGTATATTCAAAGTGTATGCGGAATCTACACTTTGATACTCTAGAGAAATTTATGAATGAAACAGTAATGATCACACACAAACAATAAACACAAAACTCACTGTTTCAATATTATAAATAATACGAGTACTCTTTAAGTACTGGGGTTACACAACCTTGAAGCTAATACAATTTCTCTCTAAAATGTATCTCTAACAGTTCTATCTATAACTACTCTAGTGGATCTCCTTTTAATAAACACTACAAGGACCCTTACAAATATATCTGCCTATCTAATTGTAACAGTTACAATTCAAAACTAAATATTCTGAAATGCTCTCCATGCACTCTTTATCTTTCATATCATCACTCTGACCATTTACATAACAAACTTCTTCAACTAGCAGTAATACGTTTCCTTGCAGACTAACTTTCTGGCAGTACAACTCTTTAGTACTGTTGGCAGTATTAAGTATATAGAAGATATTAATCAACAATCCTCCTCCCTAAACTTGTGATTGTCCTCAAAGCAACAAGTTTCTTCTGAATAAAATAGTCTAGACATGCCTCTCCTTACACTCGATTGAACTTCTCACTCTATCCTCAAAACAAAATACTACTCTATCGGAGACCTCTATAGCAATCATCACACAGATAACTCTACTCAAACTCTCTGAACAGGAAGTGTTCGAGACGAGCTCCTGGACCACGTTACACAAATATTCTGACCACAACCTCTGCGTGCTTCACACTAGTCTTATGATCAGGACTTCTACACTATCAATAACACCACACAGTTGAGAACACACTATTCGTCTTTGCTCCGCGCGCACGAGTGCTCACCTTCTGACCTACATTCTCATCATTGTCCGGATCCAACTAAAACACTTACCTTGAGGAGAGCGACATCTCCCACTAGAAAGTCACATACCAGAAAATTCTGCGAGGTGCTTATCACACAACACATGTCGAACACACATCATATAGCGAATCTCTACCACACACTCTCATCCATACTCTACTAATCAGTGGAGAGCTTCTCAACACACCTCATATTATAACGGATCATATCTCTCACTCTCAACTATTCACCAAGCGTTAAGTCACAACAAACACCCTAGCTGGAACGCTCCAGATAACAAGATAACTGGGATCTCTCTCACTCTATCTATGTACTTAACTACAGCTCATTAGCTGCAGAGCACAATGTGAGTCTCTAGCAGTCGCTATATATACGTGAGAGAGCCAAATTCATGCCATGTGAATGTCTCGTCTCACTATACGATATAATCACCAGAGAACCAACTACTATAGTGAAGTGCTTTCACCGTATCACGCCGACTCAGCATCTTCGACACAAGAACCATTGAAACCACTAGTTCTTATCTCTAGTCTCAGAGACTCACGACACGGGAAACGACACAATGCAGTATGAGGGAATCGGACTACTGAGTTATTCTAAAAGTACTACACTATCTCTGCGTGCACTGGGAGTATGTCGAGTGCACACATATCGGGTACACTTTATACTAATCTCTATCTACACACGATGCGTGAGAGACACCGGACACGATGGCACACGCATCATGAGAGACTGCCGCGTAGAGGTGATCAAGTCACAGAGGACAATAGACTAAGGGTAGAGAGTAGGTGAGAACGAGGTAGACACTAGGAGAGAAATGGTACGAGCTATGATGTGTGTAGTCGGTACAGATTCTTGTGTGTGACATACACGCTCAAGTGAGATACTCTAACACTATAATATTGTGTTACAAGATAGATTATTGATATTAGTGTCATTTATATGTCATAGTGTGGCTAGATAGCGTAGGCATTAGATGACTAATGGCACAAATACACTTTCAGGTTGATGAGAGATCTCTGCAAGATGCGGACGATGAGATCTAAGTGAGCACGAGGTGCGGACAGGGCATCTCTGAGAATTTGAATAACACTAGTGGCACGTAAGTAGACTATCTGTGAGTGAGAATTGAGATTAGGGAGATGAAGGTCACGACTTGTCTTCTTATGGAGGCATTAAGTGTAGAGTGACTACACACGTGACTCAAAACAATGAGGTGTTGGCACATTTTGCACAAGTGCTTTGGCTATGGAAGGAGAGTGGGTAGCATGCACTTAGAGATGTATAAGGGTGTGTGGATGCGATGAAGTAGTCAATTACATGCAGATGGTGTCATTCTAGGAGAGGTCTAGTCAGATCTTATGGAGTCTCTTGTTGACATTTAGTGTCTGTTGGAGAGAGTACAGTGAGTAGTTATGGGTGATATCGAGCGAGTTGCAGAGGACGGCACACACACGGAGAGTGGGATGTATGGCACACCAGTGCATAGTCGGCACACTGACGATCTTCACGCGGAGGACAACAGTTAGAGTTAACACGTCAACACACTCAATACGGAACATGAGACACTTTCGAACTAACATCAGAAGGATGTATACACTTACAATGGGATTGGTATGGCACGGGGATTGTGTGATGGGTTATTAACACAGTGACGATTATACACATGCACAAGGGTGGAGTGGCTATCACAACACAGCTTCTCATGGTGACAGGAGAAAACGATATGATGATAGTGGCGTGGTGAGACATTGGGAGGCACACACTTTTTACTACCGTGTAGTGAGAGATTAGCAGGGTAGTTATGAGATATACGACGAGACGATACACATCTACACACTTACTATAATGAGGACTAGCGGGGGGAAGGAGTAGATGGTATACTGAGAAGCACAGAGAGGTACATGGGAAGGGGACACTACACACAATAGTGCATAGAGTGGGCTATCTGACAGAGCCAGTAGAGGTACAAGGAGTATTGTTATAGGTGTGAATACACAACTTAGTGATCACTTTAGAGTAGGTGGCATGCACGATTCTTATATTATCGTGGAACACACGGGAGATGATCAGAGAGATGCATCAGGAGGTGACGTTTAATTCACAGTGATACGTCACAAGTGTCACACTTCTCTCATATTATGTAGTAGATATCATTGAACGGTATGTCGATAACGAGACAGAGGAACATAACACAGAGGGTGTCTCTGAGTGATGTAGACTAGGGTGACTACACACACGGAGATATAGTGGATCAAGGACTGTAGGACTTAATATATTATAGTATATTGCGCGTGCGAGGTACTGAAAGGGGGACACACAGAGATGAACTCTGAATGGAGCACATCTAAGGGTCTCGCAAACACACAATTTGGATATATTTGACTAGCGTGCATCAGTGCACACAAGTGAGGGTGAATGTGTGATTGGATCTTAGAGACATCACACTAGGACATAGGGGATAGATACGTATACTTAGAGTGACACGTTAGTACAGTTGGATCTCGGAAGCAACATATGATGAACAGGTGAGCAGAATCCTGACATAGTTGAGAGAGGGAGGGACGCAGATATAGAGTAGGACATGCTGAGAACCAACCAGGAGTGGTATGAGTACACTTAGGTGTGTAGTGGTGTATATGATCATTCTCAATCAAAGTAGAGAGTGGAGTGAGAAGAACTGCGTGAGATGAAGGAGTGGTGGGACTCAGATAGTCATGGCACATATCAGGAGTCTTAAGAGATACACACAGGATGGGGTACTTCTCACAGGTGAGAGGTTTCATAAACTGTCTTGCTAACATCCTGTGACAGAGTGGAGTGGTATGCATATCTCTTCGTAGCGCGAAATAGTTGAGTATCACAATTTGGTGATGTGACATCATACTCATTATGGAGATATAATCTCTCAGGGAAGATCTGAAGGCACATGGATTGGGTGAGAGGAGATGAGGTGGGTGTCTCTTGACAGTTGACATACTTGACACAACTTAGAGGGGGAGCAGAGGGCGGAGTGGGTGATCATGTAGGGAGAGGGGAACTGAGTGTGGTAGAGTAGGAGGTAGGGGTGTCTTAGAGTTGATGAGTGGGGTGGTAGAGTATATGTATCTTTCGTGTTTGTGGAAGAGTAGAGGGTACAGCAGTCTGTTGTGGGTGATGTGGATAGATGGTAGTGTAGTTCTCACTCTGGTGTGGGGGAGAAGGTGGGGGTTGGGGTTAGAGTGGTTTGTGTTGTATGCAGTAGTATGGGGTAGAAGTGGCGTATGTTAGGACACTCTTACAACGATCTACACACAGGGTGGGATCACAACGAGTTATTATGGTCTCACTCAGTATGGTGGTAGTATGTGACAGCACAGGGTGGAGATATATGAGTGTGGAGGTAGTATGTGAGTCTGGACTGCAGAGAAGACGTAGAGATAGTGGAGTGATGTGAGTGAGATATCAGTATAGTGATCTTCTCTGATGAGATAAGGAGTTGGTGGGGATAAGTGGAGGGTGGGGCATAGATGATGTGTGAGATATGATGGTATAGTGTATGTGGGGAGAGTAGGGTTCGGATATATAGTGGACATTACAGAATCTCTTTGAAGAGTATCTGTGTGGGTAATGTGTGAGTGAGAACACATGTATCTACACAAGTGGGATGAGATGGTTATATCTATCTACACAGATTACATACTCTGTGGCGAGTGTGATCGAACTGAAAGACGCGGTGGGAGTGTGAACGATTAGAATATGTTTCTGGTCTATGACAAAGCACATGGTGGTGGTCACAATAGTTTCTAACTGTAGGGTACAACTACATGATATATTGAAGCGTTAGAGTGTTGGGTGAGTGATCTTAGTGTTACAAGCGTATTGTCTAGGTAGGGTGATCTATCTTGGAGGTAAGATGAACAGATGGGGTGTGAGAACTTGATACGGGCACAGACTATATTGGGGTTACTTAACATCACGGGAGGACACAGTAACATGCATGTGACAGACATTGAGTGGTACAGCGTCATTTGGTTAGCTCACACACTAGTGCAAGGACTATATGCTCTGTAGGCTTGATGAGTCAGGATATTGAATGAATAGAGGAGTGATCTAATATCAACACACTGAGTATAGTCATCTGGGGAGTGGAAGTGAGATTGTGTCAACGAGAGACAGGAGCAAGAGATGGATAAGGAGGGGTAAGGATATACTGAAGGTGGGAGTGTGAATGAAGGTGAGAGTATGTGAATCTATGGGTCTCTTGGTGAAAAGACGTTGACCATTTCCGACAGCATATATGTAAACACAGCTAGTATAGAGGGGGGGGGGTACATCAGTAGTGGATTGGTAAAGTATACCTGTTCGAGGTGCGTCAGAAGAGGACAATGATCTCTAAAGCAGAGACACATCCACGAACTTGTCTCAGACTCAAAGGACATGCGTCGGACTTTACGGAACGAGGGTGACAGGTACAGGTAACACAGGGATAGTATATGTTGGGTGTTGTTTGGAGTAATGGTGGGGGTTATATTTTAATAGTGAATGGTGGTTAGTGGTGGTTGTTGGGGTGTTGTGATTGTTGTTTGGTGGTGGAGGGTGTTTGGGGTTGGTATTGGGTTGTGTTTTATATTTGGTGAGTTGTAATTGTGGTTGAGGTTTGGGTTGTGTTAGGGGTTGTTTTATGTGTTGTGTGTGGGTGTCAAAATTAATAAAATAATATTTGTAATTGGGGATTTTAAAAGTTGAAAGTGTTGTGGGCGTTTGTAGATAATAGTGTTGGTTGGTTTAGAGGGGTAAAATTATGTAGTTGGTAATGAATATGTTGTTGGGGGAAGTATGGTAGTTTTTGGGAAGATGTGGTTATGATAATAAATTGATGTATTTATAATTTGGGGGTGTTTAGTTTTTTTTTAGGATATATGGAAGAGGGAGGGGGGGTGGAGATATTGATGAGAGATTGGAGTTGGGGAGTATAGGGATAAGGTGGAGTTGGGATAATATATGAAGAGGAGGGGGGGTGGGGTAGATAATTGGATAGAGGGGGGGGGTAGATATTTTTATATGTTAGGTTGGTTGGGGATTTATTAATGAATGTTAAGGTGGGGTGGTGGTAGGTAATTGTAATTGTGAGGGGTAGTGAATTGGAGGATTTAGTTTATTATTGGGGATAGGTGTTAATGTTTGGGTTTGTGGTTTATTAATAGTGATTTGTGGTGTTGAGGTTAATGGTGAAGTGAGAGGTATTAAGAGGAGTGAAGGGGGTTTTTATGGGGGAAGTGTGTAATTATAGTTGTTAGGTATATATAATATTGATAAGTTGTGGTTGGTAGGTAATTGAAGGGTATAGGGAATAGAATGTTATTGATGGATGTTATGAATGTGATTTGATGAAAATTTGTGGGTGGTGTTTCAAAACATATCTTTTAAGTAATTTAATAATGGTGAAGAAAGAATTTATGTATTGTATGGATTAGATCAATTTCACACTTCATTGTTTATCCTGAAAAAGTTAGCTTAAAACCAAGAAAAACAAAATCCAAACATGTTTCTTGTTTAACAGTATTAAGTGTTATTCACAGGATTAACAAAAATACATATAAAGAACCAGCAGTACTAACTATAAGTAACAGTTTTAACAAACAGTTTTAACTATAACTAGCAGTACTAATTAGACCTAGCAGTATTAATTGACAAATAGCTAACAGTACTAATATTTAACAAACTTTACAAAACAAACAAGAGATTTGGGCCTTAGGGATTGAGCATTCCAATACTTGAAACCAAGTACTGAAATCTACCAGCATCAAAACCTTTTGTAAGAAGATCTGCTACATTAAGTTGAGTATCAATTTTAGCCATTTGAATCAACTTTTTAGTATTACAATCTCTTATAAAGTGATGCCTAATCTCTATATGTTTTGTTTAAGAATGCTGAACAGGATTTTCTATTATACAAATAGTACTGGTATTGTCAATGTAAATAATAGTGTTCATAAAATTGTACCCATAATCAAGCAATTGGTTTTGGATCCAAGAACTTGTCCCAGCAACTGCACAGCACATATTCAGCTTCAGTTGTAGAAGTGGCAACCACAGTTTGTTTCTTGCATTGCCAAGAAATTAACCTATTTCCCAAAAATTGACAACCTCCAGTGGTTGACTTCCTATCAAGTGTAGCTCCAGCATAGTCACTATCAGTATAAGCAACTAACTCCAATGGAGAATCCTTAGAATACCAAAGACCTAGAGATGGTTTGCCTTTGAGGTATCTAAAAATTCTTTTGACAGCTAAAAGATGGAATTTATTGGGAAACATAAACCTGCACATGCACAAACTGCAAACAAGATATCTGGTCTAGATGCCAATAAAGAAACATCAAAGATCCAATCATGGATCTATAAAGAAGTTAACATCACATCATTCATCATCTGCATCTTTAACCAAGGGCCTTTCCAATCAGTGGGAGTGGAGGCAGACTTCACATCTGTGTAGTTGAACTTCCTCAGGATCTCATGGACATATTTATCTTGACTAATAAATATGCCCTTCTTTCTTTGTTGGACCTGCAACCCCAAAAAGAAGGTGAGTTCTCCCATAGAACTCATCTGAAACTTATCCTTCATAAGCTTCTCAAATTCTTCACACAGTTCCTTCTTGGTAGATCCAAAAATGATGTCATCTACATAGATTTGAACAAGCAAAATATGCCCTTGTTGACTTTTGATGAAAAGAGTTTGATCAATCTTGCCTCTTTGAAATCCATTGCTCAAAAGAAATGGCCAATTGTGTCATACAAGCTCTAGTGTGCTGATGGAAGTCCATATAGTGCTTTCACCACTTTATAAACTTTATCAGGATGGTCAGGATCTTCAAAACCTGGAGGTTGACATACATACACCTCCTCTTCAATTTGACCATATAGGAAAGCACTTTTGACATCCATTTGGTAGACTGTAAAACCCATATAAGAAGCATAAGCCAGAAATATTCTTATAGCCTCTATCCTAGCCACTGGAGCAAATACTTCATCATAATCAATCCCTTCTTCTTGTGTATGTCCTTGGGCAACAAGTCTTGCTTTGTTCCTGACAACAATTCCCCTCTCATCTTTCTTGTTTCTGTAGACCCACTTTGTACCAATAGCCCTATGACCCTTAGCAATCTACAAGAACCATACATTTTGTAGCTTGAACTGAAGGAGTTCCTCTGCATTGCCTCGACCCAAGCAAGGTCACTAAGAGCTTTAGAAACTCTCTTTGGTTTTCTTCTTGAGATAAGAAATAGGCAAAAAGGCATGTATGTAAGGTCCTGTGAGTCTTTCTTCATAAATGCACTAAGAAATCCTAGTTCAGAAGAAGAAGTTGTCATCCTTCATGTTTGAACAAAGACTACACATCACCAAGTCACATGATCATTGGATGATCCTTGTGAATTCTTGTATGAGGAGTGGAAGAAACTGCATAAGATGGTGAAAGATTCCCCAAATCAATGCCTTGATCCTCCTCTTGTGTGTCTTCAGTTGTAGGAATTGGTCCCATCAATCCTTCAGAAGTAGCAGTATTAACTTCAGGAGCAGCAGTACTAATTACTCTACTACCAGTATTAACTTGTGGACTGGCAGTATTAACTTGGTGATCATCAATACCATCATCCTGAAAACTGCAATCATCATGAGTCCCATCTTGATCTTGTAATTGTGCATCATCAACAGATTGAAGTGAAACATCTTCAAAGTATGAAGCATCCTTCCAAATTGGCATGAAAATACAATCTTGATCTTGTTGAGAGGATATGCTGGACTCACCTTCTTGTATACCTGCAGAAACATTAGAAAAAGTCCCTGCAACCACTGGCACATAATTCATAGATTGGGTTAGAGAATCAAGATCAAACAGCCACTTGGGACCATTTCCTTCTAACATTGGTTTATTCTCTAAAAACCCAACATGCAAGTTTTCCTGTACTTTCCTGGTTCTAATGTTGTATACCCTAAAAGCTTTGCTACTTAAAGAATACCCAACAAAGAAACCTTCATCACTTTTGCCATCAAACTTGCCCAACTTATCTAAGGTATTTAAGAATTGTAACATGACATCCAAATGGCTTCATGAATCCTATAGCTGGTTTAATACCCCTAAAGAGTTCATAAGGATCTTATTATGAGAGCCTTGACCGAAGACCCTAATTTTGTACATACAAGCAGTAGAAACTGCTTCTGCCCAAAATGTTGTAGGTAACTTAGAATCTGCTAACATTGTTCTAGCAGCCTCAATAAGAGTCCTATTCTTTCTTTCAGCTACACCATTTTGTTGAGGTGTCCTTGCTACACTATATTCTCTTTTTATACCTTTTTCTCTACAGAACTCATCCATCACATGGTTTTTAAATTCAGTCCCATTGTCACTTCTGGTAATTTTAACCTTCTTATCCACTAGATTTTCTATTTCCTTGATAAAGTTTTTAAAGATCTCACTAGTTTCATCCTTAGTTCTTGAAAAGAAAACCCATGAAAACCTACTAAAATCATCAGTAACAACCAAGCAGTATTTTTTATGCATTAAACTACTCACAAAAGTTGGACCAAACAGATCCATATGTAGCATAAATAATGGCTTAGTAGTGGGACTAAAAGGCTTGGTCTTACAAGAGGCTCTATGTTGCTTGCCTTTAAGACATGCAACACATGTTTGGTCATTCTCAAACCTTTTTAAAGGCAAATCTCTTACAAGATTATCTTTTTACAAGTTTATTGATATTTTTGAAATTGACATGACCAAGCCTCCGATCCATAACATTGATTCTCAGATGTAGCCTTTGCAACTAACCAATTAAACCATCTTAGAACTATGTTTTTCATATCACAACTGTACATGTTGTTCTGACTAGGAATTTTAAGGGGGTAAATATACTTGACTTTCATCAGGCAACTTAAAATTTGAAGACAGAACAAGACATTCAGAATCAGTAAAAAGAACATAGTTTCTTTTGTCACACATTTGTGAAACACTAAAAAGGTTAAACTTCAACTCTTTGACAAAGTATACATCTTCAAAATCAAGTTTATCTGTTTTGATAGTACCTTTACCAGTGATTCTTCCTCCATTTGCTCCTCCACCAAAAGTAACATAACCTCCATCAAATTCTTTGAAATCTGAAAGGTGAGTATGTTTCCAGACATGTGGCCTTGGCATCCACGTCTCCACAAATCCTTTTTCATGTTAGTTTGGGAATTGCTCTGCACACAAAAACTTATGAAGTTAGTTACCTTTGGGGACCCAAGCCATTACTGACTTGGATCTGCCTCGTGCATCAATATAATTATATTGTAAAGGTTTAATGATGCACCATTGGTTGATAGGTCCCAAACCCACATCGAGCTTCACAGCATTAAATCCCTTGCCTGACAATATTAACATTGGTCCAACATATTAACAGCTTTTTAGCAGTATTAAGTATTTTAAATATTTGACTTTTTGTTTAATGCTGTATTCTTGTAAAAGGGCCTTTGTGCTTGATTTTGAAAATGAGTCTTTGGCCTAGCACAAGAAACTGTTGGTTTTGGGTGAGCAGTATTATAAAGGCCTAACAGTATTAACAAACCTATCAGTACTAACAGGTCTGACAGTGTTAAACAGACCTAACAGTACAAATAGGTTTTTGAATTTTTGACAGTTTTAAAGGCAGTCTCATTAAGACGCTCTTGAACCATATGTTTATAACATTAGGACAATTAGATTGAATATGATCAAAATACCATAATAAAGCATGCCTTGTTATTAAAACAAAGTTAACTCCATAATTGATGAGACATTTCTGCCATTCCAACTTCTTTGGTTCCCCCTAGGTCTCTGTGACCTATACATCTCAGCATACCTAACTGTTCTTCTAGTTGGTTTAACAATTTTAACTGACTCTATCTTAGTAGCAATAGGTACATCAGCTTTCTTTTCTTCCTTAGGGATAGACTCAACTTCTTCCTCATCATCTGACACCCAATCTTCAATGATTGGAGCATCAGTATTATTCCTAGCCTTTTTAGGTTCTTCTACCCTAACATGATTAGCAGGATGGAAAAACTTTTCTTTCCAATCTTTGTCTACCTTAAATGGAGACACAACTGAGCTAGTTTCAGTAACAGTCTTGGGTTGTTGTGTTAAAGAGTCATCAGTATTCTCCTTAGAATTATTTGACTCTCTATCACAAACAGTGGTTGGCTTTAGACTTGAATCCCTAGGACCATACCCATTTACCTCAGGTTGTTTGAATTCCTCAAGACCTGAATAGGACAAGTCTAAGGGTGTTGGTCTATTGAGAATTAAGGGATGAGGTGAGGGGACAGCAGTATAACCAAAACCCCTTTTGCTCTTGTCAGTTACCTGACTTGCTAACAAATCCTCTAAGTCTTTAAGATGATTTTTCAAACTTGGCTAGCTTAAATTCAAACCCCTCTTTTTCTACCTTAACTTTTTCAATTTCAGTCTTAACTAATCCCATTAATTAATAGTATGTGTTTAATTACACATACCTTTTACCTTTAAAAATGAGCTAAAATAACCAAAAACGGACTTAAAATTCCAAATATATGCTTGTTTTGCTAATTGTGTTGTGCAGGAACGGATATCTAAGAAAAAGACGAAAAACGAAGCCAAAACGACAAAACCGGACTCGGAATGGAAAAGCAGGAAAAAGACAAAGTCAAAGTCCAAGCCCAAGCCTGAAAGTCAACCCAAGTCAACCCCGACAAATCCAAAAGTCAACATGTGAAGAAAAATAAGTTTGAGGGTTAAAATTGTTAAAACCCTAAACTTATTTAAAGAAGAAAACAAGAGAAATGAAGAGAAGGGCCCAAACTGCCAAGTTCTCAAAGTTAAACCACAAGGGGCATTTCTGCCAAGTCCCCTAAACCATAACTAACAAGGACGGGCGATGCAATTGCACTTATAACCCTTGGGGACTTAAACTGCCAAGTCCCCAAACCTTTAACACCACAAGGACGAAAATTGCAAACCTCCTTATAACTTTGGAGGACCAAATGTGCCAATTCCCCAAACTTCCACCCTGTCACCCCCAACCTTTATAAACCCAACTTTTCCCGCCAATGGTGTATTCCCCCCATACGCCAGTTTTTACCCTTCGTTTTCTCCTCAAACCCTGCAACTATTAACCACAAGGGATTAACCCTTAATCCCAGTCACAAATCCCAATTGCCAAGTTGGCAATCTCACTTTTCCCCATAACCTTGGCCGAATCAATGGCTATGATTAATCCAAAGAAGCACAATGGCTATCAATGGCTGGGATTTACTCATTGAAGTCTCTCACAAAAGAAACACAAGAAGAAGAAGCTGAGACTTAGCTCTTAGTATAAATAAGAGGCTATGTGAGCCAAATTAAGAGAGTAGTGTAGAAGTTTTTATCTTTCTTTAAATTAAGTCCTTTTTTATGTTTCTTTCAGCTTATTTACAGCTTATTGCAAGATCTTTGTACTGTTTTTAAAAGTTAATGAAGTGTTGAAGTTTTAAGATTTTATACCCAATTTTGAGTTGTATTGTCAAACGGCTTAAATTATCTTTATATGTGTTAAATAAGCTTCTATAAGCTCTTATAGAAGTTTGATTAAGCTTATTAAACTTAAACTCTCCATAGCTTAAAGTTTTATAAGTTTTTGTTTGGAAAAATCAAGAATAAGCCATTTGGAAGATAAGCTAAAGTTGGAAGAGCTTATTGGCTTATTAACTGGCTTATTTATAAGCCAGAGCTTGTAGGTAAAAGCCCTTGAGGGTTCAAGAAGTCCTTGTAAAAGCTTGGACAAAGGTTATTGAAATTTTCCCTTTAAAGCTTTAATTTTTAGATTTTTATAGCTTATTCTATTTTAGCTGATTAGAGTGCTTATTTCCTGCTTATTATTGTTCATTTAGGTTGTTTAGTGCTTATTTGTCTATTCCCTTTAAGAATTATTTAACTTAGCTTTTATAGTTTTTAAACACCACTTTTCAAAAACTTAAGGGGTGTTTGGGTCAACACTCAAAACGGGTCAAAATGGCTTTGTCTATGGGTTGAGGTCATTTAGCTAGTTTAAGCTTAAGTTTTAAGCTTGTTTTAAGCTGTTTTTAAAAGATTTTTAGTTTGAAAATTGTTTTTCAAAAGTTTATAAACCATCTTTGAAACTGTGAGATTTTTAAAAACACCACAAGTGCTTATTTAGTTAAGCACTTGGGATTTTGAGTTTTAGTTTCAAAAAGTGTGTGTTTTAAAGTGTCAAACAAGCTGTCAAAACCTTTTGGTCTTTTGACTTTGTTGAGTCAAAAACCACCAAGGTTTTAAGTGTCAAAACTTTAAAATCTAAGAAGCTTTTTCACTGTCAAGATTCAGCAAGTTAAAATGAGTTTTAGAATGTTAAAATTTGTGCACAAGTTCAATTGCTAGGGTACTCTATCTGTTTGAGCTTATTTTCTTAATTAGAGCTTATTTGACAGCTTTTAAAAAGCTGTCAAATAAGCCCCTTGTGTAAGCATAAATCTCCCCTGGTGCAAAGGGGAGATTTTAAGCCCTCTTTGCTTAGCCTTGTAGTGTTCTAGAGTCTAATTTTTTGGCTTATTTTAAGAGTCTATAAGCCTTTTGATAAGCCCTTTTCTTTTCAGCCCTTAGCAAGCTTATTTGATGGCTTATTTTTAAGCTCAAACTAGCTCTTTGACTGTTTTTAGCCTAGTAATAGTGTAGGACTGCTTATTTTTCTTTAGGCTTATTCAGCTTATTTTATAAGCTCATTGTTGCTCCTAATAGCTTTTTAGGTTAGTGTGACAAGCTGTGATTGGCTTATTCTCCTTTTACCTAGCTTATTTGTCCAACAACTTTAAGCCTTTTAGTTTTAAGCTTTGTTTAGCTTTCTGTCTCATAAGCTTTTTCCAGCTTATTTAGTGTTAGCTTTCTAGCTTTTTAGAGCTTATCTAGGTTAGTTAGGCCCCTTTAGCTTATTTTGTCCAAAACTTAGCTTATTGGACCCCATAAGCCAAATGCCTTAGCCAAGTTTAGCCTTTAAGCCCATTATAAGCAAACTGTCATTTTATAAGCTGTTTTTCAGCTTATTTAGAGCTTTTTAGAAAAAGTGGTAGTTGACAAAGTTGTTAAGCCCCACGAGCTTAACAACTTTGCTTCACAAAGTTTTTCCAAAAAAAAAAGAGGGAAAGACAAGGGGCCCGGGTGAGCAAGACTCGAACCCGGTACCCCTCGATACATTCCCTCTTTTTACACACATATACCGCTGCGCCCTTGGGACTTTTCTGTTATAGTCTCAAGGGCCAGGGTACTTATACTCATTTTTGGGCTTGTAAGCTATAAGCTGTCAACAGCTTATTACAGGCTTATTTTTAAGCAATCTTTAGGTTTCTTATTTTTCGTAGGCTTATTGTAGTGTAAAGTATATTTTGTAAAAATTTCAGAATTTTTCGAAATAGTTTAGTATTTTTTACAATTTAATTTAGTTAAAAGTTTTAAAAATTCATAAAAAATACAAAAATTATCAAAAAAATATTTTTCTTTTTTAGAAAATTTTATTTTGTCATATAGTTTGTAGGAAAAATTTAAAAATTTTCGTAGGGTCATTTTTGTAACTTTTTGATTTTTAAAGAACGGGTCCGGGTACGGAATTTGTCTTGACTCGTTTTTGGGTCAAACGAACTCCGTTTTTGGTCTAGTCTTTTTCATTCTTCGTTATTTGTCCCCTAGAGTAGTTTAGAAGTGAAAATTTCTTCGTAGGGTTAATTTTGAAGATTTTAGGTTTTTCCCCCTTTGTTCGGGATTCGTGCTCTCGTTTTCTAGCTTAATTTCATAGTTTTTAGGTTTTTCTTAAACGTTTTTGTTTGTTATTGTTTAATTTAACTTTCCACACTCTCAAATCATTTTTCTCATTCAAACTCCAATCTTCCGACTGTATCGATTCTCCAGTCCAGCCTCGTTGGGGATAAACGACCCGGGAACATTCTATACTACTTCTCGGTTTTATTGATTTTGTTTCTAGACTATTCTTACTATATATATTTTATATTTTATTATATATTATATATATTTTAAGGTGTAGTTTAGACCAATCAATTTTTGGCGCCGTTGCCGGGGAGGCTGTGATACCGACTATCGTTGCGTTTGGCATTTGTGTTTGAAGCTGTGAATATTATATAAAAAAAATAATTAAAAAAAAAAAGTACAAAAATATTTTCATTTTCTTTTAGTATAATTATCATTTAAAAAATTAAAAAAAAACCAAAAAGATAAAAACATTGTCTTTAATTATCAATAAAATTCACAAATTGGTAAAATACCAAAATATAATATTCTCAACTGAGGTATTATCATAATAACTTCCGGTGAACTTGTTGGTTCCCAACTCGAACAAAAGATTTAAAAACTTGCCATTTGTGTCTCTTACGACGTACGGCTCACCTTGAAAAGTTAAACAAACTATAAAGTGGGTATAAGGAGGGTTGTTCCGAGGAACTACGACCCGAAAGGAGAAATAAGCTTCGCGCTATTCCTACTCCTCCGCTCACCTGTGCGTTTATCTTTTTGAGAGCTACCGTGAAGTAAGTAGATTATTTGGTTGAAGTTGTCTTATCTCATTGTCCGGTAAAATACATTGTGAATAAATCATTGAAAAACCAAAAAAAAAAAACCAAACCCAACAACCTCAACCAAAAAAGCTACCAAACCCAAACCCCACCCACCACCAAACCCCACACCCACAAACCCTAAGCAAAAAAAAAAAATTAACCTAAAAAAACATATACTACACACCAACAAAACTCCCCCAACCCTACCCAAAAACCAAACACAACACAAAAAAAAAAAAAACTCAACACATAAAAAACCAAAACCAAATATCAAACCCCAAAACCAAAAAACAGACAAAAAGAAACCAAAAAAATAACAACATAAACCAATCAAACCATAGAAAAGCTAAGAAAGAGATAATACTAGAACCCAGACATCCCCCCAACAAACAATAAAAAAAAAACACCAACAACCCTAAAATCTAACACCCAAAAACTATTACTTGGATAAAAAACAAACGACAAAAACTCAAAAACAAAATTACAAACACAAAATAAAAAACAATATAGTAAAAAAACCTAACAAAGAAAAAAACAACTAAAAAACACACAACTACAGGCTACACAACTATCCCAACAACACCAAAAAAACAAACCATAGATATACACAAAGTTTGTAACTATAAACCATACAATAAACACAAAGCAAAGATAAAAGAGCAATGACATAAGAAAACGAAGAATCTAAAAGACTCAAAAAATACAAAGAAATTAAATTAAAAACAAAAAAAACAAAACATTAAAAAACGATACTACTACAAACAAAGATAAACTCCAAACCAACACAGAAACCAAAAAACCATCACCCACCCTCAAACGAAAGTAATATTCTAAGACTTCAGCACAAACAAGACATTACAAAAAGTTACGTTTTGTTTTGTCATGGGTGTGTAATCTTTTGGGTGGGAAGTGTTGGTGAAGTTTAAGTTTACTTGAACTTTACTAATCTAGTTCTTTTTTGTTTTTATATACACTTTCATGGTTTTAACCCCAAGTTTTAACACTAACACATTGTATTTTCTCTTTGCCTCCCTCCCCTCCTCTTATAAACCTAAAAATCAATATTGTCTTCCATTCTTTTCTCATTAATAAAACTAAACGGCTGTCATAATCCTCCCCCGCGGTTTAAATCTTTATCGTCATTACAATACATTTTACTTTCAACCTACACTTTTTTCTCCCTTTCTCTACAAGATATCCCATTATTAAGACATTTACTTCTATTGGTGGGTTTCTATACCAGCTTATTATTCTTGGGTTCATAAGCTAATTTTTTTTTTTTTTTTTTTTTTTTATTTTTTTTTTTTTTTTTTTTTTTTTTTTCTTTTTTTTAGTAATAATTCAAGAAAATGGGGTACAAATACACAAGACTTGATGTCTTTTATTCAAGTAAACAATGGGGTTTTCTTTAAGTGCAAGCTTGGTATTTTAAAGGGCCTAAACACGGGGGGTTTTGCCATTTTTGTTTCTCATAGCCTTTTATCTATCTACAGCTAAACGGTTATTTTTTCTTTTTTTGTTTTTTTTGTACAAAATACCTTTATGCTTTTTTAGTTTTCATGAATTTTTCTACGATTATGTATGCTTGTTTGTGGCTTTTTTAGTGAAATCACCATTAGGATATGTTTTTAACTTGTAAACTTGGCATTTTCTTGTTGGTAAATATAGTATTTATGAACTTATACACAATGTTTTATTGAGATTAGTAATATGAAGTTAAATAATTATGGTTACCTAAGGGTATTTTACAATCTTAATTATGTTTCTTAAAAAGTGTTTTGATGTTAGATTTAGGGTTTTTTTTTTTTTAAAAAAGTTTTTATTAATTTTGATTCTAAGCAAAAAGGAATATACAAAAAGAAATGGCAAAATGGCAGATGCCACTTTGTTATGATAAGATTAATTATGGATTTTATATTAAAGTAATTGATCATTAAAATTTAAAGTTTATATCAAGATGAGAAAACTTGTACACTTTTGGTAAAGTAATTAAAAGTATAAAATAAAAAACAGAGTTAGATAAATAGACTCAATAAAGTCACCCTAACTTTCTGTCCCTAAAGTGTATTCAAAACGATAATTATTTTTACTTTTTATAAGATAATACTATTTCACGACGATTCCCGAAGTAATAGGTTTAAGGAAATTTGTCAATACGGTCGTCATATAACGAAAAAAGTTATGATTAAAATAATAAAAAACAAGTTTACGATAATTAAAGGATTTATAATGAATTTTTATAAAAATTTTTTTATAAAAAAATTATTCTAATACACAGCAAGTTTACTATTTTTAACGCAAAGATACGTATTTGTAGGGATTCCAAAATGATAAGATTTCGTAGAAGATTTTTTAAATTAATAACGAACGATGTTATGAAATTTCGCTGAGTTTACGACTAATTAATACTTTTATAAAACTATTTTTATAAAAATTATCTGTTCATGAAGATGTTAGATTTTGTTGAACCTTATAAATTGATAGAATTTTCAATAATGAGAACGTCCTCAAAGTGAATCCGTTGAAAAACGGAGAAGCTATAAAGAATTAAAATACGGTCATTTTCGGGTTTTTTTGTGTTAAGACCAAACAAAGCACGATATTTTAAATAAAAGTCCACGTCTGATGTTGTGAACAGTAAAAGTTACACAGTTCACCAGGGAGAGTCAAAATATTGAAATGTCTAATTAGTTAACTTCGTCCTAATTCGAAAAGATGGGCATAACAAAACGTTGTTTTTAAATCGGGATTAAAACGCAAAAAAAAAAAAAAAAAGTATATGCTTAGTTTTACTAAAGCGGATATATTATAACGTTTTCACTTATTAAACGTAATTTTACCAGAAACCATTAGTTTGGTGGTTGTGCTTTGTTTTTTGTGACTTGTTGATTTTGTTGATTTGAACTATATTTATATTATATCTGTGTGTTATCAAAGTATCAATATATGACTTGGGAGGGACAGTTTCATAATTGAGGCGCGCTTCGGATAGGGTGTACTCGACTGAGTTGTTGGATTTGTACGAGTTTTTTAAATTGTCCTTCGGTCACTATACTCCTCGAACGTTATGTATGACGCTCTTAAATTATGATAGCTCACCGAACGTATAGTATCGATTTGTAACAAACTATAAGATTTTATATTCAAGTATCACTGGTAATTATACGACCTATGATAATTTAAGGTTCTGCATTCGAATCTTTTATGTGAGCCTCATTTCTGCGTATATTTTGGTAGTTATCAGAAACTCTAGGTCGGTTCAAGCCATATTTTTACGATTTCAATGATTTATAATTATGGGGGTCGGAAACATGCTTTTGTTTTTATATTGTTCATTGGACGCAAAGTATTTATTACATGTTTGTCTTAAAGAGTAGCGATTACCCAAGTTAAGCCCATTATCATGAACTGTCATTGCTTAGATGTAGTGGGAATTACATTATTGTGATGCTGCGAATGTTCTACTAATAGATTATTTGGGAACGACCTTCCCCGTTCGGTTTGGGGACTAGCTTATCACCGAGACGTACCGATACGTTATAGCATGTGCGATATCAGGGATGTTTTCGGGTTAAAAACATCATTTGTCGGGACTGTGTAGCAAATATTTCGCGATCAAGATGTCGAGGGAGTTCAGTGTCATGTGCTTAGTTGTAAATTGTAATTGGTTTTTTGTTGTCTGCATGTGTTCGTGTTGCATTAATCACCGGCGGAAAAGTCTTGCGGTCCTGCATTATTATGATTATTCCAACATCCGTGTATCTCACAACATTATTGTTGACGTTTTAAGCAATGTTTTCAGGAGGTCAACTACGGCATAAAGGTGCCCAGGAGGGATGCATTGGATTATATTTGGGATTGCACGCTTAAAGATTTGTAAGTGCATCATATTTTGGAAATATATTATCATCTTTTGTAAATATTTAAACTGAATGAACAAGTAAAGCTCTCTATATGCTTTTTGTATTAAGTCTTTTAATTAAATCCAATGTCCTCATTTTAAAGAGTTTTGTGTCATCTTACTATATATCTTGTGCTGTTGATCTTAATGTAAACACGTCCACCGAACCCTTATTCGCGGTGCGACCTCGCAATTTGGGGGTGTTAACACAAGCTCTCAATTTTTGGCAGCCAGAAAAAAGTCCGATTTGTTTTTTTACAAGGTGAATCTTAATCTCTAAAGAGGTGTACCTTTTCCTAGTCTTCTGAATGCTTCTGTTGGTGATATGCATTTCATTTATTGTCAATACAGCTCTTTTCCAACGGGATGAGGGAGTCGGAGCAACGCCATGTAACATTGCGGATTAACGCCTCTGGTACATATCGCCTTTTAATCTTGTTACTTTTCTCTCTGATTAACGGTACGAGTATTGAGAATTGAGACTTTTATTTGTGGAACAGAGGAAGGTGCCCTTATGGAACTCCTCAACTTCATGTACAGCAATACGTTAACGGTGACTACTGCTCCTGCTCTGCTGGATGTGTTGATGGCTGCTGATAAGTTTGAGGTGGCTTCATGTATGAGATATTGTAGCCGTTCGTTGAGAAATCTGCCAATGACTCCCGAATCTGCACTTCTCTATCTGGATCTTCCGTCCAGTGTACTAATGGCTGAAGCAGTTCAACCGTTGACCGATGCAGCAAAGCAATTCCTTGCTGTTCGCTACAAAGACATAACCAAGTAAGCTCCTCTTGCTGATGCTAATGGTTGTGTGAGCAGTGAGCATGTCTTTTTGTATTGTCTTGCTGAATGGCGGTTGCATGTTTTTTTAAGTGCTGATGTTTTCCACACTGTTTATAGTTGAGTTTTTAATGTTCTATTTTCTGTATATTTCTTGTCAGGTTTCAGGATGAGGTTCTCAACTTGCCTCTTGCTGGAGTTGAAGCTATTTTGGCAAGCGATGATCTCCAGGTAGCATCAGAAGATGCAGTTTACGACTTTGTCCTCAAATGGTCCAGAATTCAGTACCCTAAAATAGAGGAGCGTCGAGAAATTCTAGCCACACGCCTCGCTCAGTTCATCCGCTTCCCCTACATGACCTGCAGAAAGCTCAGAAAAGTCATGGCCTGCAACGACTTTGAGCACGAGTTCGCACAGAAAGTTGTGGTCGAGGCACTCTTCTTCAAAGCTGAAGCCCCACACAGACAACGCACTCTTGTTGCAGACGAAAACCCAAATCCAAACCGTCGATTTGTCGAGCGCGCTTACAAGTATCGACCCGTTAAAGTCGTGGAATTTGAACTGCCACGTCAGCAATGTGTGGTTTACTTAGATCTGAAACGTGAAGAATGTGCAAATCTTTTCCCTTCAGGAAGAGTCTATTCTCAAGCTTTTCATTTAGGTGGTCAAGGATTTTTCTTGTCGGCTCACTGTAACATGGACCAACAAAGCTCGTTTCATTGTTTTGGTCTTTTCTTGGGGATGCAGGAAAAAGGGTCGGTTACATTTGCAGTTGACTACGAGTTTGCAGCTCGGTCAAAGCCTACCGAAGAGTATATCAGCAAGTATAAGGGAAACTATACATTCACTGGTGGAAAGGCTGTTGGTTACCGTAACTTGTTTGCAACCCCGTGGACTTCTTTCATGGCTGAAGACAGTCTTTACTTCATAAATGGCATACTTCATCTTCGGGCTGAGCTTACTATCAGGCATTGAAGATTTCAGTTCGGTTAGTAATATACTTCTAACCTCAGACGTCTCAGAGATAATTAAACGCGGAATCTGATCTTTGGAACTGTATCAAAACCTCTGGTCTGGAAAAGACAGGAAATGTAAATTTATCTGGATTTGAAAGATTTCTGTTGTTTCGTTTGTGGAAATGCATATTTAAATTGGTTTCTCACTTGATATGCCTATGTTTATTGTTTACTTGTGACTTGTGAGTTTTTGCGATCTAACAATTCAATCAATTTGCAAGTAACAACTCGTCCCTCGGCTTACGTGTTAGGACTAGACGTGTTGCTGTTTTATAGCGTTGTTTCAGATAGTCAAGATGACCTGATGGACAGAAATATCTTATTATTCGAGAAAGACTATTGTTAAACCCTAAACAGCATGAATTCATCTGTGCTTTTGTGTGAGGTCATTTTTATTATAGAAAGTTAGAAACAAAGGTAATAAAGATGTTTAACCTTTTTACTATAAAGTCTTCCAAAAAATTAACCTTTTTACTTTTTTTAAAGTAATTTGACAGTTTGAAAAAGCTGAGTCAGAAGTGGTTTGGTGTTTGTCTGAACTCTGAAGGAACGGAACAAAATTTTGAGCTTGTGATTGAGATCCGGTTCATTGCATAAACGGCATTTTTAGGCTATGTTTGACAACAAGCATTTGAAAGCGTTTAGGAGCGGTAAGCGATTTAGATGTAAAGCTTGTTTGGCAACACCTCAATTAGCGTTTGAATATTGTCTAACTGCTCCAATCTTAAATGCTTCTTCAAGAATCATTTCAGAGTTGCTCCTAGCAGTTTGTTTACGAAATTACATATATAGTCTCAAAAATATTATAGTAGTATAACATTGATGGCTTTTAATAAAAATATATGTATTTTTTTTATAATTTTACACTTTCTAATAACAGCTTAAAGCTACGTTATCAAATACTTTTTTAACAAACAACTACTGTTAACTGCTCGTGATAACTGCTTACTGCTACGTATCACCAAACATACCCTATATCATGGTTGTTAAGATCCCGATCCTGATCTTAGGTTCTTACGATTTTACGATACTGCAAAGCAAAAACGATCTGGATCTTACATATGATCTTTGCAAGCCTAAGATCTTATAGGATCTCGATCTTGACCATACGATCTTAAGATTTAATCCGATCCGATCTTACTTTTATCGAACCTCAAACTAAAAAACTACAAATTTATGGATTGTGTTTTGTAGAATTAAAAGGACAACATGTTAAACGTCTTAAGCATTTTATAAACATAATTTATGACAATATTTCTATGAAATATTTATATAATTTTGTGTTTATTGTATATTAGAGGTGACAATCTTGACCCAAATATAAAAGAATGAGTTTAATTGGGTCATTTTTTTTGAATATTTAGGTCATTTGGGTCTTTAAGTTAAATGAAGTTTGGGTCCAATGGGCTTTTAAATATACTTTTAAATTAAATGAATGGGTCCAATGGGTTGAATAGGTCGACCTAGTTAAACTTTAACCTAATTAGTTATAACTTCTTAAAAAGTGATATACCCTAATCATAACTTTTTTTTACGTTTATACGTTTTTGAACGTTTTCGTCTGTTTTTTACGTTTTCGTCAAATTTCTTACGTTTTCGTCCTTTTTTTACGTTTTCGTCAGATTTCTTACGTTTTCGTCTGTTTTTTTACGTTTTCGTCCGATTTCTTACGATTTCGTCCGTTTTTACGTTTTCGTCCGATTTCTTACGTTTTCGTCTGTTTTTTACGTTTTTGTCTGTTTTTTTACGTTTTCGTCTGTTTTTTTAGGTTTTCGTCTGTTTTTTACGTTTTCGTCCGATTTCTTACGTTTTCGCCCGATTTCTTACGTTTTCGTCCGTTTTTTACGTTTTCGTCCGATTTATTACGTTTTCGTCTTTTTTTACTTTTTCGTCTGATTTCTTACGTTTTCGCCCGATTTCTTACGTTTTCGTCCGTTTTTTTACGTTTTCGTCATGGTTCTTACGTTTTCGTCCGATTCATTACATTTTCGTCTGTTTTTTTACGTTTTCGTCTGATTTCTTACGTTTTCGTCCGATTTATTAGGTTTTCTCCCTATTTCTTATGTTTTCGGCCATTTTTTACGGTTTCGTCAGATTTGTTACGTTTTCGCCCGATTTCTTATGTTTTCGTCAGTTTTTTTACGTTTTCGTCATATTTCTTACGTTTTCATCCGTTTTTTACGTTTTCGTCCGATTTATTACATTTTCGTCTGTTTTTTTACGTTTTCGTCCGATTTCTTACGTTTTCGTCCGATTTCTTACGCTTCCGTCTGATATACTACGTTTTCTCCTGATTTCTTACGTTTTCGGACGTTTTTTACGTTTTCGTCAGACTTCTTACGTTTTCCTCTGTTTCTTTACGTTTTCGTCTGATTTCTTACGTTTTTGTCCGATTTCTTACGTTTTCGTCTGATTTTTTTACGTTTTCGTCTGATTTCTTAAGTTTTTGTCTGATTTATTACGTTTTCGTCTGTTTTTTTACGTTTGCGTCCGATTTCTTACATTTTCGTCTGATTTCTTACTTTTTCGTCCGGTTTTTACGCTTTCGTCCGATTTCTTACGTTTATGTTTTCTTTCGTTTTGGACGTTTTCTTTTGTTTTTTTCACCCCTATCTTCGTTTTCTTACGTTTTATACGTCTTATTGGTTTTCAAAAAAAAGACAAAAACGTAAACAAAAAGAGACAAAAATAGACGGAAACGTTAGAAAACAGACGAGAACGTACGAAAATGAAAGAAAACGAACGTAAATGTAAAAAAAAACGTACGAAAACGTAAGAAATCGGACGAAAACGTAAAAAAAGGACGAAAACGTAAAACATCGAACGAAAACGTAAGAAATCTGACGAAAACATAAAAAACCGGACGAAAACGTAAGACATCGAACGAAAACGTAAGAAATCTGACGAAAACGTAAAAAACCGGACAAAAACGTATGAAATCGAACGAAAACGTAAAAAATCGGACGAAAACGGAGGAAAACGTACAAAATGGACGAAAACGTAAGAAATCGGACGAAAACGTAAAAAATGTACGAAAACATAAGAAATAAGACGAAAACGTAAGAAATCGGATGAAAACGTAAAAAACAGACGAAAACGTAATAAATCGTACGAAACCGTAAAAAAACGGGCGAAAACGTAAGAAATAAAACATAAAAAACGGGCGAAAACGTAAGAAATCAGACGAAAACGTAAGAAATCGGACGAAAACGTAAAAAAACGAACGAAAATGTAATAAATCGGACGAAAACTTAAGAAATCGGACGAAAACGTAAGAAATCGGACGAAAACGTAAAAAAACAGAAGAAAACGTAAGAAATCTGACGAAAACGGGCGAAAACTTAAAAAAACGGACGGAAACTTAAGAAATCGGACGAAAACGTAAAAAACAGACGAAAACGTAAGAAATCGGGCAAAAACGTAAAAAAAACAGACGAAAAAGTAAGAAATCGGACGAAAACGTAAAAAAACGAAAAAAACCGACGAAAACGTAAAAAGACTGACTAAACGTATAAAACGTTCAAAATTGTATGAAAACACCATAATTTAGTGGGTCGACCTGACCCAAACCGTTTGACCCATGACCCGTTAGACCCATTTGCCACCTCTATTGTATATACTAATAATTTGTAGATTAGTATAATATTACAAAGACTATTAAGAAATGATATTATAATAGGATCTTAAGATCCCGATTTGATCGTCAATCTCGATCTTGCAAACAACCGGTTTTGGACCAGACCAAAACCTAGCGGATTCAAACAAATTTGACCCGATCGAGTGCTACTAGAATGGAGAGCTGGACTGGGTATATAACGGTATGATATGGTCCCTGGACTCTTGGTTTTTTTAAGGCTATCGATAACCACGTAAGTAATTTTTTAATTAAATTTTCTTTTATCAATAACCATAAATAATTTTGTTCCCCAAAATAACCATAAATAATGCTTCTACGTAAACCGTATACTAGTCCATTACTTATAATTCTACATATATAAATACTCATCTTTATCATACCAATATCAAATGCTAGCTAAGTTTCATAAAAAAATCGGAGAAGAGGTACAAATGATGCAGAAGATGAGAAGCGCGAGCTTGAGTTCAAAAAAGAAGGCCAAGAATACGGTCAAGTGCTCCGTATGCTTGGAAACGGACGATGTGAAGTTCTATGCAGCGATGAAACCACGCGTCTAAGTCACATTTGTGGTAAGTTACACAAGAAGGTTTGGATATCCGCAGGAGATATTGTTCTTGTTTGTGTTCGTGATTATCAGGACACTAAGGCGGATGTATTACCACCATGAGGCCAGGTCACTGAAAGCGTATGGTGAGTTGCCTGAATGTATTAGACCTGGTGGACTTGATGACGGAGATGATGATGGAGATGATTGTGTCGAGTTTGCAGAAGGTGAAGATTTCGTTGATAATATCTAGGGTTTAAATTAGTTTACTTAAATCTTTTTTTACGATTTGTTTTAATTGTGTGTTCTTTCGTGCTTGATTACACACTCTGCTTTTTTTTTGAACGGCGATTTTATTGAAACAAAACTAGCAAGATGCTAGCAATTACAAAGTAATCAGGTTCGGGTTTTTGAGCCAATCGTTCCAACTGAACGACGCTTTACATCTATACCGACACCAATGAAAAGACATGGAAACTACATCGTCAAAAAACAGTGCCTTCGAAGGAGTTTTAACATCAAACATGAGCTTATTCCTAAACGACCATAAATGCCACCACATGACGTAGAAAACGCCTTCAATCATCAACTTGTGTTTAGAAGAAATCCGCAAGTTTACAAGCCAAGAAATCCATTCTTCATGAGAATCGACCTCAACATAAGGAACATCCCACCAACGCGCGATCATGCAACCAATTTGTCTAACCATACAACATGAAAAGAACAAGTGGCTAGACGTCTCCACCCCATTACCACAAATAGCACACGTAATAGATTCTATATCAATACCTCGACGAGAAATATTAAACCTCGTTGGCAGCGAGTCCGTCTTCACCTTCCAAGCATGCACGTTCACCTTAATGGGCACATATTTTATCCATCGAGTTTTAGAATCAACCTCCGAAAGCAATTTGTCATCAATAGCCTTTCTAACCGACGCAACCGAAAAATCACCTGAACTCTCCAAAGCCCAGTTCCATCTATCAGATATAGTAGATACAGTAACGTTCTGTAATAAAGCTGATAGCTCATCAAATTGAGCCTGCTCTACTCCACCCCTCGGAGTTCTACGAAACGAATCCCCCAAACCGGGCTGCGCAAGTTTCATACTAACCGTAATAGATTTGCAGGTCTCAAGGTTGAATAAACGCGGATACCTAGTTTTAAGAGTCGAACCTTCAATCCAACGATCCTCCCAGAAAGCAGTTTTATCACCATTTCCCAATTTAACATACAAAAAGTCGAGTAAGTTGATACCTTTATTTTTCAAAGTATTGAGTTCATTCACAATACTCAACCAACAAGACTTCGCACCATCTTTCACGTAACCGCCCACTTTACCATCGTCCCCATGAATTGCCTTAATCACCCGCACCCATAATGATGTATTTTGCGTATAAAACCTCCACAACCATTTGAACATTAAACCTCTATTCAAAGCGTATAAACTTGAAACACCAAGGCCCCTTTTTTCTTTAGGAGCCAACACTTTTTTCCAATTTACCCATGAAGCTTTCTTGCTATTAAGATCTTGTCCCTTAAAAAAATGGCTACGGATTGATTCTAACGTACACAGTACGCTTAAGGGGACTCTAAAAATAGACATATGGAAAATTGGCATCGATCCTAAACCGACTTGAGCAACGTTAACCTTCCACCAATTGATAGCGCTTTCATCTTCCATTTAGAAAGTCTAATTTTCACCCGATCTACAACCTCGGTCCAAGCCTGAACCCGAGACATAGATCCTCCTACTTTCGATCCAAGGTACGAGAACGGGGTTTTGAGAATAAGACATCCAAGTTTCGTCGCAGCACTTTTAACCTTGTCGCTATCCACATGAATACCCATAATTTTACTCTTACTCATATTAATTTGAAGACCAGAAATATTGATTATTCCAAAAGTCTTGTTGATTTAGCAAAATTTGATGGTTTTGGTTTTTTAACATGAACGTGTTCAAGAACTATTTTCTGTCTTGTTTCGGAATGAGACCATTGTGCATGTCTCACTCGATATGTCTGTGTTTACTGTTTACTTGTGGGTAAAAAGAATATACAAAATTTTGTTCGTGTATTATGATCTAATAAGACGCCGTACTTGTCCCCCCGCCTATGTGTTTGGGCGAAACCGCTTACACGGTAACTACACGTGACGATTAAAAATATATTGTAACGATCTATCTTTAATTTTTATGAGTCTTTTATTACTCTCGCCCATTTGAAATAAAGTTGAACAAATATTTGGAACAAATTTTAATATATCATCAACATTTTGATGTAAAAAATGAATTTTGCCCTTGCAACTTTGACGCCCTGCGCAATAACACCTTGCACATCTTAATATACAACTCTCGTTAAAGATAACATCGTGAACTCGTGTGGGCTTTTGTGTAAAGCCATGCTATTATAAATAAAAAAGGGGCATTCTAAATGGACACATCAAATCCACTAAATAGACACTAATAATTACTCTAATCATTTTATATTTACTAACATTTTAACTGATCATTAAAAACACATTAATTATTATATATTTAAATTTTCTTTTTCTTTTTTCACTTAATCCAATAATACATTAAAAAGTAAACAAATATATTATTGTCCCAATAACAAGAGTGATATATATTTACATTAAGCTAGATTATAATTTTCAAGACCACGATAATAGTATTGGCGAAAATCATTTTAACGACTAACATAGTTATCTTATTTAGATGCAATATCGCTTTATCGTAGTTTATTTTTATCATATACTCGCCAATCGCTACAAATTACAATCTTTTCCATAAAATTCGAGGTTTACTAATTTCAAAAAACTAAATAGCATTCCGTTTGCAATCGAGTCCAAACAAAAAATTATGACATAGTCTTTATAAACAAACCTTAAATTAACATCAACGTAATGTTTGGTGTGATGTAATGAAAGTTGAATGAAAACGATAATATAAGCATTGAATGGAAAAATCTTATTTGGCTACAATTATACAATGTAATCCGGGAGTATGATTCTCGGGTCGTTATCCCCAACAAGGAATGCAATTGAAAGCCGATAGTCGTTTTGAGAATTGATGCTTGAATGGAACAAATTTAGGATTAGTTTTCTAAAACTACGAGAAAATTGATGCAATTTACACTAAAATTAACTAAGGCAACACTAATTTAACTAAAAATGCAAAACCGGGATCTTAAAAACGCGCTAAATTATCAACTAATTCAAAATAAAACCCTACAAAAGATTTTAATGCATGTAAACCTCAAATATGACAAAAGAAAATTTTCTAAAAAATATTTATATTTTTTTGGCTTTTAAATAATTTTTTATGAATTAAAAACTAATTTAATCTATTAAAAATCCTAGAAAATAGCAAATTAACCCCTAAAAATTCCAAAAATTGATTTTCTACTTTAGAAAAGTCTAAAATATGATAATAATTAAGAAAACTATTTTTAACTACTTTTTATAATAAAAATCTATTTTCTAAAATTAATTTAAAAGGCTAAAAATCAAGATTAAAATCTAAAAGTGGTAAAAATGATTTTAATGCTTGTAAACCTAAAAGTATTTATTCTAAAACCAAAAACTATTTTTTTTGTAATTTTCTGAATTAATTTTCTATTTTTAAAAGACTTTTTAAAATTTTAATCTACAAAAATAAAAGAAAAGTAGTAAATAAAGTTAGAAAATTTTGAAAAATTCCTAGAAAGTCCTAAAAGATATAAGGAATGAAATAAAAATAAGGTCACTCTCACAGCTAAACGAATAAGCTCGAAATAAGCTTGAATAAGCTTTGAACTATAATAAGAAAAAGGAAATGAAAAAGGTGTTAAAAGAATAAAAGAAACAAAAGGAAATGTAAAAGACCCAAGGAAAGTGTTGGTAGTGGAGTGTGGTGTTAAATTAAAAGGGTTGAGGGTGTTGAGGTCGAGGGTTCAAGCTTTGGCTCACCTTGGACTTCCACCTTCCCCTTTTTAGCTTTTTTAAAAACTTTTTAACACAGCTTATAAATAAGCTGTAAAAACACAACTTTAATGAAGACAATATTTTTAAAACTCAAATATAAGCATGAAATAAGCAATTTAAAATGATAGAAATGCCTTTATATCCTAAAGGCTTAAAAATGCTAACTGCTTAGGCTTTTTAAGATCAAATAAGCTAGTTAAGAGCAAACTAGCTGTAAACAACTAATAAGCTATACCTAATAAGCATGAATGGACAATTAAAACTAAGAAAATAAGCTAACATAAGCATAAAAATGACAGAATGACAAAAGAGCATTTAACACTTAAAATTTTCAAACTAAAAACAAATAAGCTCAAATAAGCTAACCTGAAGACTAATTAAGCTACTTTGAACTTAAACTACCCTAATAAGCAATACTAAACTTAAATAAGCAGAAGCAATAAGCAGATAAGCTCTCAAATAAGCACAAGAGCAAAATGACCAAATCAAACAATCAAAACAGCAAAGGGTCACTTTTGGGCTTATTTTTAAGCTCCTTAGTGGATCCTTATAGCTTAAAGGCCTAGACCACTAAAAAGCTTAATCAATAAGCTACAAATATCAGCAATCAAAATAGAGTTTGAAACAAATATAAGCCAAGAAGCATTTTTGACCCATTTTAACCCATAAAATAGGTTAAACCAAACACCCCTTTTAAAAGTGTTTTAAGCAATTTAACTTAATAACTTGAATTTTTTATGAATAAACCCTTAAGACTAGATATCATATAAGCTAAAAAGGCAATAATAAGCAAGTTTAAACAGCAAATAAGGACTCAAATAAGCTAGATTAGATTTTGCTATATTAAGCTACTTTAAGACAGATTTTTAATGAAAAAATTGCACAATGATTTCTAAACTACAACTAAGCATTAATAAACATTAACTAACATAAGCAAACATAAATAAGCATATATAAATAGACAATAAGCATGAATAAGCACTAATAAGCAATGCTACAGTAAAAACTTAAAAAAGAAAGAAAATGGAAACTTACAAGAGCCATTTCTTAAACAGGGAAAATAAGCTCAAATGAGCTTTGTCTACAAGCTTTAGCTTGTTAAAAACAAGCTAGTATGGTCTTAAAAGCCCTTCTAGGTTTGGCTTTTCTTCCAAATAAGCTGTGGTAATTTAGGGGTGGATTTTTTTTTCTTAACTTTTTGATATTTAACTAGAAACAGATAGCTTATATGTTTAAAGAAGATTTTAAAATAGCTTATAAAAGGCTTTTGATAACTTTTTTAACAATGACTTAAGAAAAATAGATTTTAACTAAGACTTGAAATTTCATTAATTCATAAAAAACATTACAATATTTAAAAGATTACACTAATTTAAGCTGAAAAACATTAACTAGGTTAAAACTACACAAAAACTAGGTGCCAAATGGCTTACAAGATGACCTATTTTATACTAAGCGTATGAAGGTTCTAGGTCCCTTTGATGTGTGTTTCTTCATAGAGACAGCTCAAGGGTGTGTTTGTTGTGTGAGGAGAAATCATAAGCCATCTTGTCCATTCATCTTTCTTGGAGCCCAATCCTTATGATCACAACCCTTGATCGATTTGTCATTTTTCTTGGACCAATGGCATAAGAGAGGATTGCCAAGGTGTCATGCCAGCTGGGTGGTGGTCCCCGTTGTGAGGTGAGGGTCGACAAAGTGGAGAAGATAGAGGAACAGTACTGTTTTTCTTTTGGCGGGATGTGGGGGAAAGATAAACAGTGTTTTGAGTTGCAGGGTGAGGTTTGGGGACTTGGCATGAACAGTCCCTCAAGGTATAAGATGTTATTACATGTATGGTCCTTGAAGTGTTCATCGTTGGTCCTTGATGTTATATACTTGTTTGCACCGTTAGTCCTTGAAGGACTAACGGTGTAAAGGTTAATGGATAACAATAGTTAAGTGGTTTTGGGTTTGGTTTGGGCCTTATGGGCCTGTTTTGGTTTTTTTATATGAAAAAGGGTTTTTGGGCCGGGTAGTTAATGGGGTATTTGGGATTTTGGGTTTATATATAAAGTGGTTTATATAAGTGGGCTGACCCGGGCCCACTAGGTGGGTACGGGTGGGCTCACTTTTGGCAATTAAGTTTTCGGGTTCAGTTTTTTTTTATGCTCTTTCCAATTCCACTTCCCGGGGTTGACTTTGACTTGATTTTTCTTTCACGCTCTTCCCGTTCTCGTGCTCGGTTTTGTCGATTTGGCTTCGATTTTTGTCCTTTTCTTGAATATCCGTTTCCTGCACAATATAAATACAAAACACACAAATACAATGTATTTTTGGTATGTTTTTGGTCATTTAAGCTCGATTTTAATGGTAAAAGGTATGTGTAATTTAAACACATACCAATTTAACTATTATATTTTCCCCTAAAGTATCAAAACCCAAAATCACATTGAACTAATTCCCTATAATCAACAAGATGCGATTTTGCCCTAAAGTATTCAAATTACGATTCGATCTAAAATAAATTCCATTTAATCAAGTAAGTTTCCATCACATTTAAACTACAATTTGATTTTGCCCTAATTTCATTGTGAATGGAATATGTTGTTACAATTTTGTGTTTTGATACTGATTATGAAGTTTTGAACGGATTTGTTGTTACGGTTTCATTGTGAATGTATCCGATTATGTGAATGTGTGAGTGTGAGTGTGATTATGATGTTTGAAGTTGTGAATGGATTATGTTGTTATGGTTAGAGTGTTTGGCTGATTGACGTGAGAGTTGAATAATCGGATAAGCAGATTAGCGGAATTAGTTTTGTTGGAGCTATAAGTTGTGATAAGTGTGTCACATGTGCTTTCATGTGGTTTGAGTGTTTGGCGGATAGTTAGAATCGATTAATTACCTGTTTTGATAATTAGTTAATTTGTCGTTATGATTTGTTTCGTTGATTGTTACTAGTTTAATGGTTAATTCACTTTTAGATAATGTTGAGTAAAATCATGCTTTTAGATAAGTAGTCTAGTTTAGAAAATAAGCTAAACCAAACACCCCCTTAGTCCCTTAGTGTTGGTTTGGGTTAAATAT
>BQNB010003404.1:89678-115217 GCA_026074375.1 Tanacetum coccineum
GATGAAAATAAAATGAATGGATAAGATGAAGCGGTTTGTTCTTTTTTTTGACCATGTTCCTTATGGAACTTTTCTCTATGACGTATATATACCATAATTGGATGCCATCAATATTATTATGTTGATGCAACGAGGTACTTTATTTTGATGCCATCAATATTGTTATTTTCATATCGTAACAAACACACGATGTTATATACACAAAAATATAAGATGGTTGTAACCTCGACACACGCAGTATCTAATTTGATGCAACGAGGTGCCCGGTTTGTGACTCTTTCTTGGGATCTGCTCATCACTTATTGGTGGATTGTAAGATTCAATCAACTCTGGAATATTGATGAAGAAGAGCTGCATGGGGATTTTATGACTACCTGAAAATTCTAAATGACTTATTCTTGTGGGGAGGCTCGGTTCAACTTACTAGCTTAGAGAAATTGGCGCTCGATGCGACGCAGTAATTCAAACAGCGAGCTGATCATATGGAGATACGGGGACAAGGTGTGTTTCGATTAAATTAGCAAACCCCTAGGAAAGACATCCTTTGGAATGAAATTTAATTAATTCTCGGAACGAACTTGCATATAGGAATAGGATATTAAACCCTATATGGGTGCAATGGATATTAGTAATCAAAAAATGCTTGTAATGACAATGTGTAATCTTTCTTCTCCCTAGCTTCTTAACGGGGTTTTTAATCAATTATGCTGATAAAACCAAACCAAAAAAATGGCCCCACAGGCCAAAGTACTTTCCTCCGATCCCATGCAAGTAAGTAAAGGAAAAGGCAAAGGCTTTATCTTCTATAAGAGGAGGGACGACACTATGTACTTTCGACAACTTTTTTTTTATGATCTTTATGAAGTCATATACGATTTTTATGAAATCATATACGATTTTAATGAAATCATATTAAAGTGATTAATGAAATCATATATGATGTCGTTATACGAATCATATATAATATCGTCATAACGAATCATAATATTATTTTCTCGCAATTCGTGACTGAAACAAAATTGAAAAAAATTCGCGGAATCACATATCATATATGATTTTAATGAAATCATATATGATTTTTATAAAATCATATATGATTTTTCCGCCAATTCGTGACAAAACAAAAATTTGAAAAAAAAAGTTCGTTAGAATCACAAATCATATATGATTTTATGAAATCATAATTAATTCGTTATACAATCATATATGAATTTCGCAATCGTGACTAGGAAAAAAAAATCGAAAAAAATTCTCGAAAGTATAATCGTTGTCACCTCCTACTGAAAAGATAAAAAAATACTTCGTGCGCGATGGTGTTAATTTTTATGTCGTATTGACGATTTAACACACACACATGTAAGATATTTTATTTTCCAAAAAAAGAGGTGGCAAAGTGAGTTCTTTTATTTTTTTGATGAAAAAAATAAATAGTTTAAATTTGATTCATTAGATCTATGAACAAATAATTGGTCCTATGTTGAGTATTTAACCTCATATTGGGTGGAAATGGATTTCATAATCAGAAAAATGCTTGTAATGACAATGTGTAATCTACTAACCTCTTCCTCGCTTCTTCTTTCTCTAACCTTAATCTTCTTTCCTTTCTTTTTTCTTCTCCCCTAGCTTCTTTAAGGCTGTTGGTTTTTTAAAAATTAATCATAAATCCAATTAACTAATAAAAAAAAACACAAACAAAAAAAAAAAAAAAAGGCCCCAAACACCTCAACAGGCCAAAGTAACTTTCCGCCTTTCTTTACTTTCCTTCCACCTCCCCCTTTCCTCCCTTCCTTCCTCCGAATCCCATGCAAGTAAGTAAAAGAAGGAAAAAGGTCAAAGGCAAAAAATGTCACTAAAATGCACTAAATAACCAAAACCACTTGGGGTTTGTTTCCTTCTATAAAAATAAACCGTCCCAAAAAGATTGTGATTAAGAGAACCTTGTTCACAAAATAAAAAAAATGACGGCATTCAGTTAAACCCCTTCGCGAGTTGAATTAATACCATAAATTAATTTCTTTTAACATTGTTTTCCTTTTATTTATTACATAACGAAGAACACATAACAAAAAAATCACCCATTTATTCAAATATCCACAAGCGAGTTTCCATTCCATATACATGATGAGCTTAATAAAAAATTTTTTGAACCCAACTTATGCTTAAATGGCCCCGCCAACATAAATACCGCTCAGTACCGCTAGAGCCGAAAGAAGAAAGGGAAAGGAGAGAGGCGATTTGGGTTTTTATTTAATTAAAATGAAAAAAAAATATGCAAACCAGAGTTCACACACAAAACATAATTAGCTTTTTCCATTTCATTCCATCAATCCACATTAATAAACAGATTTTCATTCCATCCACATTAAACAGATGCATATATTTTTATATACATATATCATCAGTCATCTTATATTATTGTTTCTTTTGAAACTAAGGTACTTTACTGCTGTAATACACGTTATTCTTATGTCATACTTTAAGCACGGTTGAAGCTATTATGCATACCTTCTTCAATGGAATCAAAATGCTTCTTTCCTGGTGAAGATCTATTACATGAATTATTATACCATCTTGCACAGAAGAGATAGTTGAGGAAGTTGATCAAACTTAGTCCTGCTAGCAGCCAATAGAAAAGGTCTAATCTTCCCTTATTTAGATCATTACCTCCAAGCCAACCATCATTTATCGATCTGGATGTAATTCTATTGACCAAGGAAACTAGTACTGAGCTTAGATAAAATCCAAAGGAGTATGAACAATACGTCATAGCAGTCAAGAAAGATTGCATCCCTCTTAGATTCTGCTTGTAAAAAAACTCGATCAACCCCACAGCCGTAAACATTTCAGCCACTCCAAATATTAAGAATTGTGGGGTTATCCAGAAAATGGATAACACTTGACCAGAGTTCAAAACTGAATCCCTTCTCTTTTTTTCCATTAGAGCAGCAGAAACCATTGAAAATGTGACAAAAATTAAGCCGAACCCAATGCGCAGTCCGGCCACTCAAAACATTTCAGCCACATCCAATATTAGAGTATGTGGTTTATTCCAGAAAATGGATAACATCTTGACCCAGAAACAGAAGAGTTTCAAAAACTGAATCCCCTTCTCCTTTTTTTTTTTTTTTTTTTTTTTTTTTTTTTTTTTTTTTTTTTGTTTTTTTCTCTACTCTTTTTAGTTTCCATTAGAGCAGAAGAGAAGCAAGAGCAGAAACCCATTTGAATAATGTGACAAAATTAAGTGCCCCGAGAACCCAATGCGGTAGGGTGCGCGTAAAAGGGGGAGAGGGGTGATTCCCATTCCACCATCCCCAGTAGCAATCGAGACCAGTCTCCAGTGGATATTTTATTCTTTAATTTTTTTTCTTTTTATTTTACGGGGCAAAAGGGGGAAGACGAAAAAAGAAGTCAACAGAGGGACATAAAAAAGATAGCAAAATTAAGGGATGCTGGAGGTGAGCGCAGGGTGTGTTGGGATGAGGACGAAAAAGTAGTCATACAGAGGGACTAGAAAGATTAGCAAAATGTAAGGGATGGCTTGGAGTGAGGCTGGTGGGATGTGGAACGATTTTGAGATTTCATTGTTCATCACACTTCCTTGTGATACAGAGAAGGTTTGTAGTTGTGCTAAAATTGTGTTAAAGATAATTGTGCACGCAAATATTGGGATGACCGAAATTAGGATCTTCACTTGCTCAACCTGATTCACCGTGCACAACCTCCATGGGCTTTCCTTTGCATTATCGACGTTCCCTTCTTCTTTCTGTATACATGCTTTGTCTAAGAACCTGAAAGTTGCATTAATCAGGTGGATTAATTAGGATTACTTTATTAGTTAGCCAATAGAAAAAAAATGACCCGTAGGCATTATATACCCATATATGCATTGTTGGATTATCCTTTACAGAATGTTAACATATAAATTTATAGTATGTATCCATGAGGTAATTGACAAATTATATAGCCTAAGCACATATATAGTACTGCGTACTCAATTGTAGTTAAACATACAAATGAAGTTTCTATTGTTAGGAAAAGATGATTGATGAATGTTGAATGTTACCTAAACCTATCAGTGTGACAAAGATTCGCAGTCTCATTTGGATGTGCGGAAATGTTGTTCCATTGCTCATGTTTGCTTCCATAAAGCATATGGGGACTAGATGGGCACTCTTGACTTCTCTTTAATATCGCAGCAACAAAAACCTGTCAAAGTTGTAATTCAAAATATTATATTAAATCAGTATTGAATGTCAATAAAAGCAAACAATATAGATCAAAGAAAAGCAAGCAAATTTGGTATATCTTGATATTTTTTAATCTTAAGGCAGCACAAGCGAACAAGCTGAATGCATGAGCATGACAAGGCAATAAATAATGTATATTTATAGAATCTTAAGCCCAATAATTTTCAATTTGCAATACTAATATACCAAGTTATGCAATCAAAGGTACACCGCAGGGAGGTTACGTCCCTACTTGATTGAGAAGAGAAATTTGACTTTCTCGGAACAGAAACTACTATAAAATGAAGTACAGATCAAGTATTTGTTACGTGTAGCAAAGACAACATATACTCGAACATGAAACATTTTGCTATAAAATTTTAAGCTTTGTTTTTGTATAATCCAAAACTTTAGTATATCCTTTTTTAGGTACTTTTATTTATGACTAGAATTAGAAATTTTGTATTGCACTTTTAAGTCTGTTGTTGTGCCAAGAGTGCATCATCTTGCATGACATATATATAGCATGGCAAATATAAAATATTTAAGAGAAGCTGAAACTTACTTGTACAATAGGGGCTAAAATACTTCCTCGAGGAGGCTTATTTCTATAATATATAGTACCAGATACCAAGCAGATCAGGCCCATTGCCATGACGATGGCAGATACACCAAACCCGATATCCATGCCTGAATGAGTTTGGATCCAAACAATGAGGGTAAGGGCAATGAGTTCGCCCATGGAAAAGGCAAAGTATGCAGCGTTGAAGTAGGTGGAGAGTTTCTTGGACTGCTTTGAATCACTCTTGTTGAATTGATCAGCACCATGAGCCAACATGTTTGGCTTCATACAGCCACTCCCTAAAGCCACTAAGTAGAGGGCTACAAAGAATATTATAGCCTCCACTCCCTTGGCCTCTATGCATCTGTCTCCATCGGTTAGCATGTTGCACTGTGGTGGTTTTAGCTGAGGAAGGTGGGCTTGGAGTGATAACAGTATAAAGCCCTGATACAGATAATAAAATTATATTACTGTATATATGAACTGAAAGAAAATAAACTCAGCATGACCATGGGTTAGTAGAGAGAAAATGAACTTACTGAGAGTTCGATAAAGCCAAAAATAAGCATACTCCAGAAACAACCGAGGTAAGAATCAGATAGGTAGCCACCGAACAGAGAAAGGATGAAGATAGTACCAACGAAGTTTGTTACTATGTTCGCTGCTTTCGACAGAGAAAAGTGCATCTCATTTATTGCATATGTTATAAGGTTATTACCAACTGCCGCTATTGCCATTATTTCAAATGCTTGTACCCCTACAACAGTCATACAAAATTATTATCCAGCTTTCATATCTTGATAGAAACACGAATATAAACATCCTTACTATATAGATTGATAATTCATATTATTATTATTTTTGTTCCCTAATACGTACTAATTCTAGCCTGAGCTATTGTACCATATGGACAAAACAAAATAGCTCAGACTGGAAAAAAAAATACTATAAGCTAGTAAATGCATGTGAGTTATATGTGACTATAGAGATATATGGAGGGTGAGAGGAAGAGAGTGAAAAACGCACCAAGAACAAACGCAGCAGCACGCATACCCCCATGTTCGTTGGGAGTCAACGGTCTGCCTTTCCAGTCAACTGTTGGCTCTTCAGGAATGCCTTCTCCCTTGTGATCATGCCTGCTCGAGTCCATATTTGTGAGTATGTGTGTGAGTAATGTGTAAATTGTCTTCCTTATGTGTAATGTGTAAGAGCAAAGGCAAGTGTTTATATATTATGCACAAGATTAACAAAAGGTGTATTAAGAGGACTATCATATAATAAACATGCTTGTTTAATGTAGCAATGAAATGATAATTGAAAGCGTGTGGGGGCTTAAACTCTCTTTGGTGAATGTATGGCAAGTTGGCCTCTATCCTCCTCCCCCATTTTATATAGAAGTATCACCACTAAGTGCATCTTTATTTCATGTAAATTATTTATCCAATACAAAATATATTAATAATAATTTGGTGTATTGTTGTTGCATGTGGTATGTGACACAAAGAGAACAGGAGTCAATGAGCACATAAAGCATCTTCCCCTATAATTATAACACCACATATGTTTGACATATCCATAACTTGTAATGTGGGGTGGGCTATCTTTTTATATGTTCTCATTGTTTTTTTTGAACGACGATTTTATTAAAACAAAACTAGCAAGGAGCTAGCAATTACAAAGTAATCAGGTTTGGGTTTTTGAGCCAATCGTTCCAACTAAACGACGCTTTACATCTATACCGACACCAATGAAAAGACATGGAAACTACATCGTCAAAAAACAATGCCTTCGAAGGAGTTTTAACATCAAACATGAGCTTATTCCTAAACGACCATAAATGCCATCACATGACGTAGAAAACGCCTTCAATCATCAACTTGTGTTTAGAAGAAATCCGCAAGTTTACAAGCCAAGAAATCCATTCTTCATGAGAATCGACCTCAACATAAGGAACATCCCACCAACGCGCGATCATGCAACCAATTTGTCTACCATACAACATGAAAAGAACAAGTGGCTAGACGTCTCCACCCCATTATCACAAATAGCACACGAAATAGATTCTATATCAATACCTCGACGAGAAATATTAAACCTCGTTGGCAGTGAGTCCGTCTTCACCTTCCAAGCATGCACGTTCACCTTAATGGGCACATATTTTATCCATCGAGTTTTAGAATCAACCTCCGGAAGCAATTTGTCATCAATAGCCTTTCTAACCGACGCAACCGAAAAATCACCTGAACTCTCCAAAGCCCAGTTCCATCTATCAGATATAGTAGATACAGTAACGTTCTGTAATAAAGCCGATAGCTCATCAAATTGAGCCTGCTCTACTCCACCCCTCGGAGTTCTACGAAACGAATCCCCCAAACCGGGCTGCGCAAGTTTCATACTAACTGTAATAGATTTGCAGGTCTCAAGGTTGAATAAACGCGGATACCTAGTTTTAAGAGCCGAACCTTCAATCCAACGATCCTCCCAGAAAGCAGTTTTATCACCATTTCCCAATTTAACATACAAAAAGTCGAGTAAGTTGATACCTTTATTTTTCAAAGTATTGAGTTCATTCACAATACTCAACCAACAAGACTTCGCACCATCTTTCACATAACCGCCCACTTTACCATCGTCCCCATGAATTGCCTTAATCACCCGCACCCATAATGATGTATTTTGCGTATAAAACCTACACATCCATTTGAACATTAAACCTCTATTCAAAGCGTATAAATTTGAAACACCAAGGCCCCCTTTTTCTTTAGGAGCCAACACTTTTTTCCAATTTACCCATGAAGCTTTCTTGCTATTAAGATCTTGTCCCTTAAAAAAATGGCTACGGATTGATTCTAACGTACACAGTACGCTTAAGGGGACTCTGAAAATAGACATATGGAAAATTGGCATCGATCCTAAAACCGACTTGAGCAACGTTAACCTTCCACCAATTGATAGCGCTTTCATCTTCCATTTAGAAAGTCTACTTTTCACCCGATCTACAACCTCGGTCCAAGCCTGAACCCGAGACATAGATCCTCCTACTTTCGATCCAAGGTACGAGAACGGGGTTTTGAGAATAAGACATCCAAGTTTCGTCGCAGCACTTTTAACCTTGTCGCTATCCACATGAATACCCATAATTTTACTCTTACTCATATTAATTTGAAGACCAGAAATATTGATTATTCCAAAAGTCTTGTTGATTTAGCAAAATTTGATGGTTTTGGTTTTTTAACATGAACGTGTTCAAGAACTATTTTCTGTCTTGTTTCGGAATGAGACCATTGTGCATGTCTCACTCGATATGTCTGTGTTTACTGTTTACTTGTGGGTAAAAAGAATATACAAAATTTTGTTCGTGTATTATGATCTAATAAGACGCCGTACTTGTCCCCCCGCCTATGTGTTTGGGCGAAACCGCTTACACGGTAACTACACGTGACGATTAAAAATATATTGTAACGATCTATCTTTAATTTTTATGAGTCTTTTATTACTCTCGCCCATTTGAAATAAAGTTGAACAAATATTTGGAACAAATTTTAATATATCATCAACATTTTGATGTAAAAAATGAATTTTGCCCTTGCAACTTTGACGCCCTGCGCAATAACACCTTGCACATCTTAATATACAACTCTCGTTAAAGATAACATCGTGAACTCGTGTGGGCTTTTGTGTAAAGCCATGCTATTATAAATAAAAAAGGGGCATTCTAAATGGACACATTAAATCCACTAAATAGACACTAATAATTACTCTAATCATTTTATATTTACTAACATTTTAACTGATCATTAAAAACACATTAATTATTATATATTTAAATTTTCTTATTCTTTTTTCACTTAATCCAATAATACATTAAAAAGTAAACAAATATATTATTGTCCCAATAACAAGAGTGATATATATTTACATTAAGCTAGATTATAATTTTCAAGACCACGATAATAGTATTGGCGAAAATCATTTTAACGACTAACATAGTTATCTTATTTAGATGCAATATCGCTTTATCGTAGTTTATTTTTATCATATACTCGCCAATCGCTACAAATTACAATCTTTTCCATAAAATTCGAGGTTTACTAATTTCAAAAAACTAAATAGCGTTCCGTTCAATTCGAGTCAAAACGAAAATTTGATGACATAGTCTTTATAAACAAACCTTAAATTAACATCAACGTAATGTTTGGTGTGATGTAATGAAAGTTGGAATGAAAATGATTATTACGATTGAATGGAAAAATCTTATTTGGCTACAATTATACAATGTAATGATTTATTACAATGAATGACTTATTACATCAAAAACTACCCTTTTCATTCCATATGGGTCTTTTTTTTCATTATGTCCGTAATGTAATCAAAATTACATAAAAGTCCACCATTAACTAACCACATTAAATACACTTTTAATTAACTATGGGCATTTTAGTGTTTTTATCGATTGCATTCCTTCCTATCATACCAACCAAACATTATTAATAAGAGTAATGTGTTAATTACATTACATCATTTATGCCATTTACGGGTCGCTTATTACGTTCTTCATTTAACTTTCATTAGTCCTTACCAAACGAACCTAATTCTTTTCATCATTTTGGTTTTTATATAGTTTTTCTAATTATTTTATAAAGAAATTATCAACATAAAATGTTAACCAATACAAAATGTTCATCAATATCTAAAAATTATTTCACATTCAAAGAATACAAATATTTTTTTGACCAAAACACCGGACCGAGAACCAGACTAAAATAATCGGTCATGTCCGAGTCGGTCCGGTCTAATTCGATCATGTCTAACAAAGTATAATTTCTGGTTTTGTGTAAGATCGAACCAAAACCGAAAAATAGAGGAATATAAGAGAAAAGGATGGACTTAAGATCCGAACCGAAAATATGGTTAGTCGATTTTAATCCGAGATTTCTCGATCTAATCCGGTCCGTGATTTATTATGCCCAACTGTACATTGATTTGTCGTCAAATGTAGTGGTATCTACAACGATTTTTTAACGACAATGTATAACGAAAGATTTCGCTGAAAAAACAATAATTTAATTGAGATCCCATTAAACTATTAAAAAAGTTAACGTTTTTATTGTCATTAATACACTAGCTTCTTTACGTTTTAGGTTTTGTCTAAAAAATTAGAATTTAAAGTAAACTGATTGCTATTTAATACATTAGTTAATGCATTAATTAATCAAAGGCTATAAAGCTAATATTGGACTTGAATTAATGCATAATAAAGTTTGACTAAAGTTTATTTAGTGGATTTAGTGTTTATTTAGTATGGCCCGATTACGTATACATATAGTATCTAATTAGGTAAGTCATTAACTCGATTACTTTGGATTATCTTGAGGGAAATTCAATTACTTGAACAAATTCTAAGATTATGGTTAATGGCCACTTTTTCCAATTGTTGACATTCATTTATTAATTTTCTTAAAAAATTTAAATCTTTCGTTAAATTTTCTATTTTAACTCTCAAACGGAGAGTATTTGACGTGACACTAGTTAATGACTTTTCAACCCGTTATACTAACGGCCGTTTGGTTTTTTTTACAAAAATTTCTTTTCTAATTATTTTTATGATTTATACACGTTTTTATACATGCTTTTATACATTTGTATACACGTTTTTATACAAGTTATTATACACGTTTTTATACACACAATTTTATACACGTTTTTATGTACACATTTGTATACACGTTTTAATACACGGTATTATGTACACGTTTGTATACACACGTTTTTATATACATTTTTATACACACATTTTTATACACGTTTTTATACACACGTTTTTGTATAAGCATTTTTATACACGTTTTAATACACGATTTTATACACGGTATTATGTACACATTTTTATACAAAATTTTTTATATACGTTTTTATACACTTTCTAATAACAACTTACACCTACATTACCAAACATTTTTTTAACAAACAACTACTATTAACTGTTCGTTGCTTACTGTCACGTATCATCAAAAATATATAACTGGAAGTTGGAACAACTGGTTTTGGGCCGGGCCAAAACCTACTAGATTCAAACAAATTTGACCCGATCGAGTGCTACAACTAGAATGGAGAGCTGGACTGGGTATATAACGGTTCGGTATGATATGGTCCCTGGACTCTTGGTTTTTTTACGGTTATCATTAACCATAACCGTAATTAAGTAATTTTTTAATTTTTTTTATCTATAACCATAAATAATTTTGTTCCCCAAAATAACCATAAATAATAACTTGGCTTCTACGTAAAATTCTACATATATATATACTCATCTTTATCATATCAATATCAAAAGCTAGCTAAGTTTCATAAAAAAAACACACACACACAGTCGCAATCATGCCGAAGAATAAAGGGCGAGGTAAGAATCGGAGAAGAGGTACAAATGATGCAGAAGATGAGAAGCGCGAGCTTGAGTTCAAAAAAGAAGGCCAAGAATACGGTCAAGTGCTCCGTATGCTTGGAAACGGACGGTGTGAAGTTCTATGCAGCGATGAAACCACGCGTCTAAGTCACATTTGTGGCAAGTTGTACAAGAAGGTTTGGATATCCGCAGGAGATATTGTTCTTGTTTGTGTTCGTGATTATCAGGATACTAAGGCGGATATAGTACATAGGTATTACCACCGTGAGGCCAGGTCACTGAAAGCATATGGTGAGTTGCCTGAATCTATGACCTGGTGGACTTGATGACGGAGATGAAGATGGAGATGATTGTGTCGAGTTTTCGGAAGGTGAAGATTTCGTTGATAATATCTAGGGTTTAAATTAGTTTACTTGTTCTTTTTAACGATTTGTTTGTTTCGTATATTTGAGGGTTTTTAGAATTATATTTGTTTTAATTGTGTGTTCTTTCGTGCTCGATTACACACTGTGCTTATCGTTTACTTTTGTTTGTGAGAAAATATTGGTTATCAAAAGTCTTGTTGATTTAGCAAAATTTGATGGTTTTGGTTTTTTTAACATGAACGTGTTCAAGAACTATTTTCTGTCTTGTTCCGGAATGAGACCATTGTGCATGTCTAAATCAATATGCCAATATTTATTGCTTACTCGTGGAATAAAAAATAAAATAAATTTTGTTCGTGTATTATGATCTAACAGCGACGACGTACTTGTCCATCCGCCTATGTGTTTGGGCGAGCCTTCTCGTGATTTTGGAAATATTTTCTCGTTCGCAAAGACTACTTGTTACTTTCTTTGTTATACAATATATTAAAGACACTGCCGTAGCTAGGCTAAACACTACTAGAAAGTTGACTTTCACTGACGGACAATTTCCTGTCGCTAATTACCGACGGCTTTCCGACGCCATACCGACAACCATTCATATTCACCTATCCAGTGTTTTATTTTAAACATATGGGTCGGTAATCCGCCGTAAACAAAGCAAATATATATCTGGTAATATTTTATATGAAGCAAATCCTCTTCTTTTTTTCCGTTCCCTCTATCTTTTCCCTCTAACACCCAAATCAGATTTAACTATTATATTTTCCCCTAAAGTATCAAAACCCAAAATCACATTGAACTAATTCCCTATAATCAACAAGATGCGATTGTGCCCTAAAGTATTCAAATCACGATTCGATCTAAAACAAATTCCATTTAATCAAGTAAGTTTCCATCACATTCAAACTACAATTCGATTTTGCCCTAATTTCATTATGTTATCTTATTTTGCCCTAATTTCACCTAATTTTGAATGTATTATTTTGCCCTAATTTCATTGTGAATGGAATATGTTGTTACAATTTCGTGTTTTGATACTGATTATGAAGTTCTGATCGGATTTGTTTTCGCGGTTTCATTGTGAATGTATCCGATTATGTGAATGTGTGAGTGTGAGTGTGATTATGATGTTTGAAGTTGTGAATGGATTATGTTGTTATGGTTAGAGTGTTTGGCTGATTGACGTGAGAGTTGAATAATCGGATAAGCAGATTAGCGGAATTAGTTTTGTTGGAGCTATAAGTTGTGATAAGTGTGTCACATGTGCTTTCATGTGGTTTGAGTGTTTGGCAGATGGTTAGAATCGATTAATTACCTGTTTTGATAATTAGTTAATTTGTCGTTATGATTTGTTTCGTTGATTGTTACTAGTTTAATGGTTAATTCACTTTTAGATAATGTTGAGTAAAATCATGCTTTTAGATAAGTAGTCTAGTTTAGAAAATAAGCTAAACCAAACACCCCCTTAGTCCCTTAGTGTTGGTTTGGGTCAAATATACTTCATAACTTAATAAGCTAGTTGATAAGTACATAAAAAATTGGCATAAAAGTTTGTTGTCCAATGTGAAACATGCAAACTTATGTTTTTACCTTACTTAGAAATACTTAATTATGTAGCTCAATTCAACTTTACCACTCTATGACGTTAGCTTACTTACAAGTACAATATTTGGCTCTTAGCGATTGAACAAATTATATAGCTTACCTTAACATTGTCTTGCTTTGAAAGATGGCATCATTACGTAATCATAAGCTAGTTTGTGTAAATTGGCCTAAGATTGGTTTTGTTAACAAAATTGCAGGTTATTCAGAAGTCTACAATTGAGTGTTTTATATCAGTAAAGGAAGGGTACACTTCCAGAAAACTGTGAAACTGTTTGGCCCGTGTGTAGATTATTTAAGCGCTGAAACTTGTACGAGTAAATAGCTGCTTTAACGATATGCCAGATATTTATTTTGGCTTATTTTGGTGTCTCGTTAAAGTGAAGTCTTGTATATACTTTCACAGACCAGATTATGAAAAGTGTACAGAGGAAAAACTTGTTCTTCAGCTGCTACCAAAGGTTAGTTTATGTTTCACATTTTGTCTTTAATAGCAGGTACGTGAACCATTGGTAACTTATTTTTCCATCGTCCTTCTGATTTGTAGATTCGTTCCCTGCAAGCCTTGCCATAACCGAGGGAGATTTTATGTCGTGACGTGACAGATTTTATGTAATCTGATAAGTCTACTTTCTCTTAATATTTACGAGTAGTGTTTAATTGAACTGTGTTAATACTATTTGATCTATGAGAAGAGGCTACAGGAGAAAGAACAAAGGTAATCTAGTTGGTTTGGGTACACGAGGGGATCCCAGGGTCATGGTGACCCGTACATTAGCAGCATCAAGTTCCAGTTCATCGTTTGCTCATCACACGGGATCCACATCTAACGAACAGGTTTGTTGAAACTTTGATTTTGTTTCTGTACAACAACATGTTTTATGTCAAAGATATCTGACATTTAAAGGCTTATAGGATATAGCTAGTGCCGATTAATATGTCTAACACTGCTTATGCAACTTTAAGTTTTTAGTGTTTTTGCAAGTGTATTTCCATAAATGAGCAAATAAGCTGTTATAATGAGTTATCCCAAACACCCCAATACCATACATTGTGAATGCATGTTTCAAAAGATAATAGCAATGCTTCTGTCTAAAGTATGAAAAGGTGTCCATCGTTCACCTCTAGTGAGCTGATGATTAACATCTGTAACTATTCTACTTCTTTAGCCTTAAAAGGAAATCGATAGTAATTGCGAAAATCCCCAAAAAAACATTAAACTTAAAAACCTAATAGATCTTCACCTAATTTATGCGATTAAGTTTCTCTTAAAAGCTAGAACCATGTACAATGGTTAAGAACTCGGGTTCTCAAAGAATGATGCTTTTGGGGGATTGTTGTAGATATAGTAGTTCAAATATAGAACCAAGTGAAATAATTCCAATAACAGCGTTTGACATATTTTAACTCCACAGTCAAAGTCGTATGAACTTGAGGGTGCAAGTGATGCTCATGAGTATCTGCGGCCTCTGAACTTACATTCTGAATGATGGTTTTTGAATATTGATTTCAGTGACCACCATGTCTTGACAGGTGTGATGCTAAGAGCCTAAGAGCTTAGAGGATGCCCTGATCAAACATGTAATGGTGACACTAGAAGAAGTTATCACAAGAACTCTAGATCCTGCTGCACTTGGCAGTAGGGATGCTTTAGCTAAAACAGTCTACTCTCGCTTGTTTGACTGGTAAGCATTTAAGACCAGTGTCATATATAAAAAATGTAAAACATTAATCTCTTATGAATCTTATGAAAATCTAATATCTCACTACTTTTATAGGATTGTGGAGAAGATAAACAATTTAATTGGACAGGATCCGAACTCAAAATCACTAATTGGTGTCCTTGATATATATGGGTTTGAGAGTTTTAAGCATAAGAGGTACATATACAAATACGTTCCACCTTAAGGTAATAATGCGTAAACTTAAATGTTATAACGCTGACAAAAACTTATTTTGAAATAGTTTTGAGCAGTTCTGCATCAACTTCATAAATGAAAAACTGCAACAACATTTTCTATCAATCAGACTAGAAAATCGCAATTATAAATAATTTTCTACTGATGTTTTTGTTGTTGAATTCTTTGTTGTAGCATGTGTTTAAAATGGAAATACTTAATGCGATCCCAGCACGCCGTCAGACTTATGTACACCGCTACATGACCCAAAGGAAGTCCGCAAAATTGCTGCAGATTTATTGGTTAATTCAGTTCAAGTCAACATTGGCAACATTGATGAGCTTGTTGTCAACCAGTTCATCACACAGGTACCAAATGTTAAATATCTATGAACAAAATTCTGAACCTATTTTTGTTTTTATGATCCTATCAAGTCTTATATTTGGGTGTTTGAATGGTTTGCAACATATTGAGGTTTTGGCTCCAATGTAGAAACACAAACGACTAGAGCAGATACTTGGATCTCAAGAGCCGAGATCAAAGATCATCATTTTTTTGTTCAACTAAAAATATGTGTATTGGATTGGACATCAAGGATATCAGGTTTAAGATTGCTTAATATGTTTACAGTAATTATGGCTGTTGTATTGGATTAGATGGCTAAATGATGTTTTTTACTTTAATTGTTTACAGAGTGGTGATTAACTATGACTTCCCATGGGAGTGGAGGACTATGTGTACCGAATTAGAAGGACGGGAAGGGCTGGTGCCACCGGTCAGACTTACACGTTTTTTGGGGACCAGGATGCAAAGCATGCTTCGGATCTTGTTAAATTGTTAGAAGGGGCAAATCAGCGTGTACCTGCTGAAATTAGAGATATGGCATCACGTGGTGGTGGGGGCAACAAGTTCAAGCGTTAGGGTTCTAATCCTAGTTTCGGGGGTCGTAATGGAGGTCGTGGAGGACGACCTGCTTCAAGTTTTGGTGGAAGGAGTAGTTTTGGTGAAGGCCGTGACGAGTAAGAAAATATAAATCTTTTCGGTATGATTCTTTTCACCTACTGTTTCGTAATTGCTAACCGTGTTGCTTTTTTATGCAGCAATAGGTTTTCTTCTGGTGGGTATCAGCAGCAAATGAGCTTCCATGACAACGTTGGAGTGTTGAAGAGAAGCGTGGCAGGAGCAGATGTCCTCCTGGCAAAGCTGGCTCAGGATGGGGAAAGCGCAGCCCCGATAGGTTTGACAAGGCACCCCCAATGGTTATATATTTTTTGTACTCAACACACATTTATGTATATATAACTGCAGGCCATTTTTTTCCAGCTTATTAGCTGATTTGATTAGTGTATTTTATATCACATAATTACTTTCTGCCAAACACCCCTAGTCATTTAATAAGACTTAACTTTCTCCATGAAATGCCTATAAATTCTAAGAGTAACATAGTTACTAGTTAAATTCTAAGAGTAACAAAGTGTTCTGGCTTGGGGTTGTGGAGGAACTGTTGTGGTTTATCAGTGGGTGAACCAGTGCCAAGGTAATCTTAAAATTTTTTGTTCCACAATTACCATAGGCACAATTATCAGTGCTTTGGCTTTGTACACCTTTGCTTCTGCATTAGTTAGCTGATGTCGGGTCAATGTGGGAAGGGCAGAATACTTTTGCTACATGTGCTATGATCCGGTATATTCTCACACGATTACATATACTGTGAGTTTCAAGTTTTTTTTTCTTGAAAAGTACAGGAGCAAGATTTCACAGCTACTAATGATGCTAAGGTATGGAAAGGGTAATTGTGCTGAACAGGTAAGTTTTAAAGAAATTTCAGTTCTATATTTGTTACTGAGATATTTTTAATTTCGGTATTTACCATCACATTTGAGTTGGCTGTGAGGATGAGTTAATGGAGGCGAATGCTCGTGAACAAGTTCGAGAAAGAGAATGGCAACAAAGGATCATTGACATTAACTCAGTGTTAAAGAAGTTTACCGATTCACCCCCCCCCCCCCCATTTTTTTTAATTTTTATGAGTCTTTTATTACTCTCGCCCATTTGAAATAAAGTTGAACAAATATTTGGAACAAATTTTAATATATCATCAACATTTTGATGTAAAAAATGAATTTTGCCCTTGCAACTTTGACGCCCTGCGCAATAACACCTTGCACATCTTAATATACAACTCTCGTTAAAGATAACATCGTGAACTCGTGTGGGCTTTTGTGTAAAGCCATGCTATTATAAATAAAAAAGGGGCATTCTAAATGGACACATTAAATCCACTAAATAGACACTAATAATTACTCTAATCATTTTATATTTACTAACATTTTAACTGATCATTAAAAACACATTAATTATTATATATTTAAATTTTCTTTTTCTTTTTTCACTTAATCCAATAATACATTAAAAAGTAAACAAATATATTATTGTCCCAATAACAAGAGTGATATATATTTACATTAAGCTAGATTATAATTTTCAAGACCACGATAATAGTATTGGCGAAAATCATTTTAACGACTAACATAGTTATCTTATTTAGATGCAATATCGCTTTATCGTAGTTTATTTTTATCATATACTCGCCAATCGCTACAAATTACAATCTTTTCCATAAAATTCGAGGTTTACTAATTTCAAAAAACTAAATAGCGTTCCGTTCAATTCGAGTCAAAACGAAAATTTGATGACATAGTCTTTATAAACAAACCTTAAATTAACATCAACGTAATGTTTGGTGTGATGTAATGAAAGTTGGAATGAAAATGATTATTACGATTGAATGGAAAAATCTTATTTGGCTACAATTATACAATGTAATGATTTATTACAATGAATGACTTATTACATCAAAAACTACCCTTTTCATTCCATATGGGTCTTTTTTTTTCATTATGTCCGTAATGTAATCAAAATTACATAAAAGTCCACCATTAACTAACCACATTAAATACACTTTTAATTAACTATGGGCATTTTAGTGTTTTTATCGATTGCATTCCTTCCTATCATACCAACCAAACATTATTAATAAGAGTAATGTGTTATTACATTACATCATTTATTTCATTACGTCGCTTATTCCATTCATTTAACATTTCATTACGTCCTACCAAACGAACCCTAATTCTTCATCATTTTGGTTTTTATATAGTTTTTCTAATTATTTTATAAAGAAATTATCAACATAAAATGTTAACCAATACAAAATGTTCATCAATATCTAAAAATTATTTCACATTCAAAGAATACAAATATTTTTTTGACCAAAACACCGGACCGAGAACCAGACTAAAATAATCGGTCATGTCCGAGTCGGTCCGGTCTAATTCGATCATGTCTAACAAAGTATAATTTCTGGTTTTGTGTAAGATCGAACCGAACCGAAAATCGAATATAAGAAAAAGGATGGACTTAAGACCGAACCGAAATATGTTTAGTCCGATTTAATCCGATTTCTCGATCTAATCCGGTCCGTGATTTATTATGCCCAACTGTACATTGATTTGTCGTCAAATGTAGTGGTATCTACAACGATTTTTTAACGACAATGTATAACGAAAGATTTCGCTGAAAAAACAATAATTTAATTGAGATCCCATTAAACTATTAAAAAAGTTAACGTTTCTATTGTCATTAATACACTAGCTTCTTTACGTTTTATGTTTTGTCTAAAAAATTGGAATTTAAAGTAAACTGATTGCTATTTAATACATTAGTTAATGCATTAATTAATCAAAGGCTATAAAGCTAATATTGGGACTTGAATTAATGCATAATAAAGTTTGACTAAAGTTTATTTAGTGGATTTAGTGTTTATTTAGTATGGCCCATAAAATATAACTCGATTACGTATACATATAGTATCTAATTAGGTAAGTCATTAACTCGATTACTTTGGATTATCTTGAGGGAAATTCAATTACTTGAACAAATTCTAAGATTATGGTTAATGGCCACTTTTTCCAATTGTTGACATTCATTTATTAATTTTCTTAAAAAATTTAAATCTTTCGTTAAATTTTCTATTTTAACTCTCAAACGGAGAGTATTTGACGTGACACTAGTTAATGACTTTTCAACCCGTTATACTAACGGCCGTTTGGTTTTTTTTACAAAAATTTCTTTTCTAATTATTTTTATGATTTATACACGTTTTTATACATGCTTTTATACATTTGTATACACGTTTTTATACAAGTTATTATACACGTTTTTATACACACAATTTTATACACGTTTTTATGTACACATTTTTATACACGTTTTAATACACGGTATTATGTACACGTTTGTATACACACGTTTTTATATACATTTTTATACACACATTTTTATACACGTTTTTATACACACGTTTTTGTATAAGCATTTTTATACACGTTTTAATACACGATTTTATACACGGTATTATGTACACATTTTTATACAAAATTTTTTATATACTTTCTAATAACAACTTACACCTACATTACCAAACATTTTTTTAACAAACAACTACTATTAACTGTTCGTGATAATTGCTACTACTACTGCTTACTGTCACGTATCATCAAAAATATATAACTGGAAGTTGGAACAACTGGTTTTGGGCCGGACCAAAACCTACTAGATTCAAACAAATTTGACCCGATCGAGTGCTACAACTAGAATGGAGAGCTGGACTGGGTATATAACGGTTCGGTATGATATGGTCCCTGGTAACCATAACCGTAATTAAGTAATTTTTTAATTTTTTTTATCTATAACCATAAATAATTTTGTTCCCCAAAATAACCATAAATAATAACTTGGCTTCTACGTAAAATTCTACATATATATATACTCATCTTTATCATATCAATATCAAAAGCTAGCTAAGTTTCATACAAAAAAAACACACACACAGTCGCAATCATGCCGAAGAATAAAGGGCGAGGTAAGAATCGGAGAAGAGGTACAAATGATGCAGAAGATGAGAAGCGCGAGCTTGAGTTCAAAAAAGAAGGCCAAGAATACGGTCAAGTGCTCCGTATGCTTGGAAACGGACGGTGTGAAGTTCTATGCAGCGATGAAACCACGCGTCTAAGTCACATTTGTGGCAAGTTGTACAAGAAGGTTTGGATATCCGCAGGAGATATTGTTCTTGTTTGTGTTCGTGATTATCAGGATACTAAGGCGGATATAGTACATAGGTATTACCACCGTGAGGCCAGGTCACTGAAAGCATATGGTGAGTTGCCTGAATCTATGACCTGGTGGACTTGATGACGGAGATGAAGATGGAGATGATTGTGTCGAGTTTTCGGAAGGTGAAGATTTCGTTGATAATATCTAGGGTTTAAATTAGTTTACTTGTTCTTTTTAACGATTTGTTTGTTTCGTATATTTGAGGGTTTTTAGAATTATATTTGTTTTAATTGTGTGTTCTTTCGTGCTCGATTACACACTGTGCTTATCGTTTACTTTTGTTTGTGAGAAAATATTGGTTATCAAAAGTCTTGTTGATTTAGCAAAATTTGATGGTTTTGGTTTTTTAACATGAACGTGTTCAAGAACTATTTTCTGTCTTGTTTCGGAATGAGACCATTGTGCATGTCTAAATCAATATGCCTGTATTTATTGCTTACTCGTGGGATAAAAAATAAAATAAATTTTGTTCGTGTATTATGATCTAACAGCGACGACGTACTTGTCCATCCGCCTATGTGTTTGGGCGAGCCTTCTCGTGATTTTGGAAATATTTTCTCGTTCGCAAAGACTACTTGTTACTTTCTTTGTTATACAATATATTAAAGACACTGCCGTAGCTAGGCTAAGCACTACTAGAAAGTTGACTTTCACTGACGGACAATTTTCTGTCGCTAATTACCGACGGCTTTCCGACGCCATACCGACAACCATTCATATTCACCTATCCAGTGTTTTATTTTAAACATATGGGTCGGTAATCCGCCGTAAACAAAGCAAATATATATCTGGTAATATTTTATATGAAGCAAATCCTCTTCTTTTTATCCGTTCCCTCTATCTTTTCCCTCAAACACCCAAATCAGATTTAACTATTATATTTTCCCCTAAAGTATCAAAACCCAAAATCACATTGAACTAATTCCCTATAATCAACAAGATGCGATTGTGCCCTAAAGTATTCAAATCACGATTCGATCTAAAACAAATTCCATTTAATCAAGTAAGTTTCCATCACATTCAAACTACAATTCGATTTTGCCCTAATTTCATTATGTTATCTTATTTTTGCCCTAATTTCACCTAATTTTGAATGTATTATTTACATTGTGAATGGAATATGTTGTTACAATTTCGTATTTGATACTGATTATGAAGTTCTGATCGGATTTGTTGTCGCGGTTTCATTGTAAATGTATCCGATTATGTGAATGTGTGAGTGTGAGTGTGATTATGATGTTTGAAGTTGTGAATGGATTATGTTGTTATGGTTAGAGTGTTTGGCTAATTGATGTGAGAGTTGAATAATCAGATTAGAAGATTAGCGGAATTAGTTTTGTTGGAGCTATAAGTTGTTGGAGCTATAAGTTTTGATAATTAGTTAATTTGTCGTTATGATTTGTTTCGTTGATTGTTACTAGTTTAATGGTTAATTCACTTTTAGATAATGTTGAGTAAAATCATGCTTTTAGATAAGTAGTCTAGTTTAGAAAATAAGCTAAACCAAACACCCCCTTAGTCCCTTAGTGTTGGTTTGGGTCAAATATACTTCATAACTTAATAAGCTAGTTGATAAGTACATAAAAAATTGGCATAAAAGTTTGTTGTCCAATGTGAAACATGCAAACTTATGTTTTTACCTTACTTAGAAATACTTAATTATGTAGCTCAATTCAACTTTACCACTCTATGATGTTAGCTTACTTACAAGTACAATATTTGGCTCTTAGCGATTGAACAAATTATATAGCTTACCTTAACATTGTCTTGCTTTGAAAGATGGCATCATTACGTAATCATAAGCTAGTTTGTGTAAATTGGCCTAAGATTGGTTTTGTTAACAAAATTGCAGGTTATTTAGAAGTCTACAATTGAGTGTTTTATATCAGTAAAGGAAGGGTACACTACTAGAAAACTATGAAACTGTTTGGCCCGTGTGTAGATTATTTAAGCGCTGAAACTTGTGCGAGTAAATAGCTGCTTTAACGATATGCCAGATATTTATTTTGGTGTCTCGTTAAAGTGAAGTCTTGTATATACTTTCACAGACCAGATTATGAAAAGTATATAGAGGAAAAACTTGTTCTTCAGCTGCTACCAAAGGTTAGTTTATGTTTCACATTTTGTCTTTAATAGCAGGTACGTGAACAATTGGTAACTTATTTTTCCATCATCCTTCTGATTTGTAGATTCGTTCCCTGCAAGCCTTGCCATAACCGAGGGATATTTTATGTCATGACGTGACAGATTTTATGTAATCTGATAAGTCTACTTTCTCTTAATATTTACGAGTAGTGTTTAATTGAACTGTGTTAATACTATTTGATCTATGAGAAGAGGCTACCAGAGAAAGAACAAAGGTAATCTAGTTGGTTTGGGTACACGAGGGGATCCCAGGGTCATGGTGACACATACATTAGCAGCATCAAGTTCCAGTTCATCGTTTGCTCATCACACGGGATCCACATCTAGCGAACAGGTTTGTTGAAACTTTGATTTTGTTTCTGTACAACAACATGTTTTATGTCAAAGATATCTAACATTTAAAGGCTTATAGGATATAGCTGGTGTCGATTAATATGTCTAACACTGCTTATGCAACTTTAAGTTTTTAGTGTTTTTGCAAGTGTATTTCCAGAAATGAGCAAATAAGCTATTATAATGAGTTATCCCAAACACCCTCATACCATATATTGTGAATGCATGTTTCAAAAGATAATAGCAATGCTTCTGTCTAAAGTATGAAAAGGTGTCCATCGTTCACCTCTAGTGAGCTGATGATTAACATCTGTAACTATTCTACTTCTTTAGCCTTAAAAGGAAATCGATAGTAATTGCGAAAATCCCAGAAAGAAACATTAACCTTAAAAACCTAATAGATCTTCACCTAATTTATGCGATTAAGTTTCTCTTAAAAGCTAGAACCATGTACAATGGTTAAGAACTCGGGTTCTCAAAGAATGATGCTTTTGGGGGATTGTTGTAGATATAGTAATTCAAATATAGAACCAAGTGAAATAATTCCAATAACAACGTTTGACATATTTTAACTCCACAGTTAAAGTCGTATGAACTTGAGGGTGCAAGTGATGCTCATGAGTATCTGCGGCCTCTGAACTTACATTCTGAATGATGGTTTTTGAATATTGATTTCAGTGACCACCATGTCTCGACATGTGTGATGCTAAGAGCCTAAGAGCTTAGAGGATGCCCTGATCAAACATGTAATGGTGACACTAGAAGAAATTATCACAAGAACTCTAGATCCTGCTGCACTTGGCAGTAGGGATGCTTTAGCTAAAACTGTTTACTCTCGCTTGTTTGACTGGTAAGCATTTAAGACCAGTGTCATATATAAAAAATGTAAAACATTAATCTCTTATGAATCTTATGGAAATCTAATATCTCACTACTTTATAGGATTGTGGAGAAGATAAACAATTTAATTGGACAGGATCCGAACTCAAAATCACTAATTGGTGTCCTTGATATATATGGGTTTGATAGTTTTAAGCATAACAGGTACATATACATACACGTTCCACCTTAAGGTAATAATACGTAAACTTAAATGTTATAACGCTGACAAAAACTTATTTTGAAATAGTTTTGAGCAGTTTTGCATCAACTTTATAAATGAAAAACTTCAACAACATTTTCTATCAATCAGACTAGAAAATCGCAATTATAAATAATTTTCTACTGATGTTTTTGTTGTTGAATTCTTTGTTGTAGCATGTGTTTAAAATGGAAATACTTAATGCGATCCCAGCACGCCATCAGACTTATGTACACCGCTACATGACCCAAAGGAAGTCCGTAAAATTGCTGCAGATTTATTGGTTAATTCAGTTCAAGTCAACATTGGCAACATTGATGAGCTTGTTGTCAACCAGTTCATCACACAGGTACCAAATGTTAAATATCTATGAACAAAATTCTGAACCTATTTTTGTTTTTATGATCCTATCAAGTCTTATATTTGGGTGTTTGAATGGTTTGCAACATATTGAGGTTTTGGCTCCAATGTAGAAACACAAACGACTAGAGCAGATACTTGGATCTCAAGAGCCAAGATCAAAGATCATCATTTTTTTGTTCAACTAAAAATATGTGTATTGGATTGGACATCAAGGATATCAGGTTTAAGATTGCTTAATATGTTTACAGTAATTATGGCTGTTGTATTAGATTAGATGGCTAAATGATGTTTTTTACTTTAATTGTTTACAAAGTGGTGATTAACTATGACTTCCCATGGGAGTGGAGGACTATGTGTACCGAATTAGAAGGACGGGAAGGGCTAGTGCCATCGGTCAGACTTACACGTTTTTTAGGGACCAGGATGCAAAGCATGCTTCGGATCTTGTTAAATTGTTAGAAGGGGCAAATCAGCGTGTACCTGCTGAAATTAGTGATATGGCATCACGTGGTGGTGGGGGCAACAAGTTCAAGCGTTAGGGTTCTAATCCTACTTTCGGGGGTCGTAATGGAGGCCATGGAGGACGATCTGCTTCAAGTTTTGGTGGAAGGAGTAGTTTTGGTGGAGGCCATGACGGGTAAGAAAATATAAATCTTTTCGGTATGATTCTTTTCACCTACTGTTTCGTAATTGCTAACCGTGTTGCTTTTTTATGCAGCAATAGGTTTTCTTCTGGTGGGTATCAGCAGCAAATGAGCTTCCATGACAACATTGGGGTGTTGAAGAGAAGCGTGGCAGGAGCAGATGTCCTCATGGCAAAGCTGGCTCAGGATGGGGAAAGCGCAGCCCCGATAGGTTTGACAAGGCACCCCCAATGGTTATATATTTTTTGTACTCAACACACATTTATGTATATATGACTGCAGGCCATTTTGTTTCAGCTTATTAGCTGATTTGATTAGTGTATTTTATATCACATAATTACTTTCTGGACACAATGCCAAACACCCCTAGTCATTTAATAAGACTTAACTTTCTCCATGAAATGCCTATAAATTCTAAGAGTAACAAAGTGTTTATCAGTGGGTGAACCAGTGCCAAGGTAATCTTAAAATTTTTTGTTCCACAATTACCATAGGCACAATTATCAGTGCTTTGGCTTTGTACACCTTTGCTTCTGCATTAGTTAGCTGATGTCGGGTCAATGTGGGAAGGGCAGAATACTTCTGCTACATGTGCTATGATCCGGTATATTCTCACACGATTACATATACTGTGAGTTTCAAGTTTTTTTTCTTGAAAAGTACAGAACCAAGATTTCACAGCTACTAATGATGCTAAGGTATGCAAAGGGTAATTGTGCTGAACAGGTAAGTTTTATAG